>VDFB02346178.1:0-43826 GCA_007258455.2 Sequoia sempervirens | reverse complement strand
TTAACCCTTAAACCCTCTACCATCTACCATTAACCCTTAGGTCTATGTGTACACAAATCGGATATCCGATTTGTAGAACAAAATTTATACTGTTACAAGTATCGTAATTTTTTTTCAAATGAATCGGATATTAGATCATAACGGATATCGAATTTGTGGGCCATAGAAAAACCCCATGTGGGTCATTTTGTGCATTCCAACGGACCCTACATTCTGTTTGGAGGTGACACACATGCGGTTTCACACAGGAAGAGACAAAGATCAACTTTTTGGAGCATCTTCTATTGAAATTTGTCATAAGCAATGATTTTTAGCATCTTTTATGAGGTATAATGGGAAGCAGCAGTCGTCGAAAGGAAAAACGTAAGAGAAAGCTTACAAAAGAAGAAATTGAAGCATATAGACAAAGAGATAGAGAAATTCATAGAAGAGAAGACAAGGCATGTTAAATATTGGTGAACCTAACCGCCATGGTCTCTTTCATGAAGAGGAAATTGAAGATGTTCAAGGTGAAAATGTTGGAATTGGAATATGTTGGAACATGATATTCAAATTAGGAATGGGAATTATTGGAAATTGGATAATGAAAATGTTCAAGGTAGAAAATGTTGGATTTGAAGATGTTGAACATGATATTGAAATTGGGAATGAAAATATTGAAATTGATAATGAAAATCTTCAAGGTGAAAATGTTGGATTTGATGATGTTGAACATGATATTGAAATTGGGAATGAAATTATTCAAATTGATATTGAAAATGTTCAAGGTGAAAAAGTTGGAAATGAAGATTTTGAACATAATATTGAAGCAAGTGTAAATTGTGTTTCACCAAATTGCATGAGAAATGAAGAAATCCAAAGGAAGAAAGACATATTCCACTCAAGACCTTCAAGAACCCCTAAATGGTTACTTGAATCGATGAGAACATTAGTAAAACAATTTTGAAGGCAAGAGGTCAAATAATGAATCGTCTGTGGGATAGTGGGAAGACTTTTCAACCAATATTTTAGTGATAAGACATTGACCGAGCAATGCCAACTTTTTGTACAATTGCTAAAGATGCAAAAAATGAGACCTTTGCTAGCCAAATTGAAGATTCGTGTGAACAAGAAGACCGAAAAATATTCTATTATTGTCAAAAATATTTTTAATGCTCTCAAGTCTATTGGAAAAAGTAACAAGGAAAAGGATAAGAGAGCTACTCGGAGAGTCATTATAACTGCCCTAGTAAGCCATAAATTGAAAAAGGCTCGCTTTATGAGACAAACTTGTATTGATTTTGACATAAATCATAAAACTTTGGATAGAGCACTTGCAAGAAGAGAAAAAATAGATGATCCTCTTTAAAATGATATATGGGCTTTTGTCAGGAGGCTTCCACGTGTTGATAAGAAGCTAATCGATAATGTAAAGCAGGTAATTCAACAATTTTAGCATGATAACTCTAGAGTATCACCCAATGCAAAGAATGTTTTAAAGTTAAGAATTGGCAATCGAGACCATACACCACATCCTAAACATCTCTTGGAATCAAGCCAAACAATGTTGTTCAAAAATTTTATTGAAACACATAAAAATATGGAAATCTCGCAAAGGACTTTTGAGGGTTTGAAGCCATTTTATTGTGTGCCTCTTAAGATTCGTAATACTTGTTGTTGCAAATACCATGTGGATTTTTCAATGTACCATGAGCTATTATGCTATATCCGTTCTACTTTGCATACTAATGAAATTTTGCAGGAGTGTGATGCAATGCATCTTTCGAAATCATCAAGGGACTTGCTAGATCTATTTTTATGTTCTAGAGATGATTGTTGCTTTTTCGAGCTCAGATGCAGGCACATGGACCATTTGGACACAATAGTTGGCTTGTTTTTGTCAGAGTTGTATTCATTGCGAGTGGGATCAATGCGAGTCAAGTGAGTGGGTGGATACATGGGTACTGCAATATCTAACTCCTTTATCTCAAACAATATCCATGACAAATGACACAAAGGAAAGTTCAGTTGATTACGACCTACTTTCAGATCTACTACAGATAGGACATATTTTTGCAGTTGTTGCACCGCAGGGGAATGAAGAGAGATCAGACTATTGGTATGATTACGATGAGGAGGAAATTAAATTTTGATTGTCAACTTCTATATATATCAAATTAGCCAATAATCAAGTGTATGTCCATATACAAAAATGGCATCAACGCCAACTCAAACAAAGTTTTACAATATGTGGCATATGCCATCTCAGTATCTATTCAAAATTTACATGCCAAAATATCTATCTCATCCTAAACTATTGGTGGATCATCAAAATGGAGCCTCTTTGAAGCACTCGTTGGCTCTGAAGGTAGCTGCACAAGAAAAATTCAAACCACAATTGAGATTAGTTATACTATATAATTTAAAATTGAATAATTAACATAAAATTCAATACACATTGAATTATAATTGAACTCTAAAATTGAAATCTTGATTACCTGAAATATACGTCTCTTTGAAGGGTCAGGGGTCCTAGAATATACCCCTCTCAAAGAACTAAACAAACCAACTTTTGTAACGTCAATCTATATATGTGAACAAAAACATGAAATTGATCCAAGTTAGCATAGAATTGTCAGTAATAAGAACATATTTACCAAGCACAAAATAAAATAAACACATGCCTCTTTAGGTTGATCTTTTTGTGTATCTCCTTTAGGTGTCTCAACACCTCCTCCTTGAGGTGTTGCAACACCTCCTCCTTTAGGTGTTCGAATACCTACTCCTTCGAGTGTTGTGGCACTTATCAACAATGATGTATAGCTCACAACCGCCTGTACATAAAAATGGCAAGTACATATGAAACTACGAATCTATGTCAATGTATGCATAATCAATAAAAGATCTTATAAATTTTAATTCAATCAAATTTGAGTTCAATTACCTTTCCCTTATCCAACACTGTGCTCCATAGTCTAGAGAGCGTTGCACCTCGCTCGCACTAGGTGTTTGCTACAAGCAGAGAGTAAGATAAACATATAAGTTAATATATAATTTCATTATTGACAATTCAAATGACAAGCAAATATACAGTAAAAAAATGTAAATGAGTGAGTGCGAAAATACATACTGTGTGTGTGTCGAGGCCAAATGAAATGGCCCTAAGGGTGCTATCAGTCACCTATGTGAGCTCCTCCTTAGACATTAACTGTTAAATAGACCATGTAAATAAATATTAGTACTTGATACTATCTCTTATTAATATTCATTTAAAAAAAATGCAAGTTATGAATTTACACCTTAAATGTTACCTATGTAACTACTCCAATGTCCACCTCTCTAGCAGGAGAGGACTCTGTAGGGTGTGCTCCACTCCCCTGCGTGTGATTTGCTATAATCTCTACATCATGGATGTCATAATCAAAAGTGTTAATGGATGCTTAGGGGGTTGTACAATAGGACCCAAGCATATTTGCTGGCACGTATTGCAAATATGTGGCACAAAAATATGTGGACCTGAGGAGGATGATGCAGCAACACTGGATCCATCGCCAAGATCACCAGATTGTGGCTGAGCTATTGAAGAAGCATGGGAAACCAAAAGACCACTCAAAGAGTGAATGGCTTGGATAGTTTGTGTGGCTGAATCCTTTGTAATATCTAGATGTTGTACTGGAGGTGGCAGAGGAAGGGGAGGACGGGGAACATGTGGGCGCCTAACTACTCTAGTTGCCCCTGGCCTATCCTGAGGCATACCTCTACCAATGCCCTAGAAGGGTTTAATGTCAAAGTAATTGACATGATTCCCTAACAAAAACTCAGCATATAATTTTTTAATAAAGTAAAAAGGTACATCAAGATTATTGTTGGGTTGTTTATCAAAAACCATACACCAACGATCCCAAAAGTTATCTACTATTCCCCTATGCGTGCACCATTTTATAGAAAGTTTTGGTTTGTTAACATTAACTAGAAAACCAGTGCTGGGGTTAATAAATAAAGAGGCTATTTGGGCTTTTGATATTTGGAGATCTTTCACATCATCATAAGAGAATCCATGTGCATAATATTGCCTCATGGTTTCTCGCCACGAATGAAAGGCATTATGTTGGGTGGAGAGGGTTTCTACATTTGTAATTATTCAAGTCAATGTGTTTGACATATGGGATAATCAAGCGATTTTCTTATAAACATCACAAATGCCCCTCAATTGCTCCAATTTTTCATGAATTAAGTCTTCAATTGATGGATGTGGAGGTGGTGGAGCATTTGGCATTTCTGCATTTTGATTCTCAGTTGGTGGATTTTCATTCTCAACTAGTGGAATTTATGCATTCTCATTTTCGGCAGCCATAATGCCTGATTAAAGTTAAAAAATAATTAATCTAAAATTAGACAATATAAATGAAACACTATTTTAAAATCAAAATCCATTAAAAACATTCATTTTTTTGTCAAAATCCATTATGAACTCAATTGTTTCATAAAAATTCAATCAAAAACCCTATTTTGAAAAAAAATCCACAAAAAACATTCATTTTTTAAAATCAAAATCCATTCTAAATTCAACTTTTTCATTAAAGTTCAATCAAAAACCCTATTGTGAAAAAAAAAACACAAAAAACAATCATTCTTTTATCAAAATCTATTCTAAATTCAATTTTTCACAAAAAATCAATCAAAAACCCTATTTTAAAAAAAGCACAAAAAACCATATGAAATTATTCAAATCTAAATAAAAATTGAATCAAATCAAATAAAAATAAAAAATCTTACCTTTCCAAATCGAATTTAGCCCAAATCGGACATCCATTAAGTGAAGAATGGATGCACTGTGCACCCGCGGGTTCTTCATTGCCAAATGAGTTCAAAACAGCGACAGACGTTTTTTATATATGCTTTTTGAAAATTGGATATTCGATCCAAATCGGATATCCGAATTGCAAAAAATACGTTTGGTGTTTGGTATGGTGACACCCGAGCCTAAAAAAAGTCAACACGTTCTTTTCGCATTTTTCGGTCGATGAAAGACGTGTTTTTTTCCTCATTGCCACTTTTTGGCCCACCATTATCCTGCACATACCCCACTATGTTGCAAAGTGTCTGGAAAGAGCTAAAAAGAATAAACATAGATATGAGAAAGAAAAGAAAGGAAAGAAGATTAACAGAGCTTACTATGTTAATGAGGATGCTAGTATTTCAGATGAAGATTTAGAATATGAAGATCAAGATACAATGAATGCTTGTTCTTGGCAATTAAAGATGAACCTACTTCTACTAATTCAGAAAAATAGTCAAAGGAGAGTACTTCAGAGAAAGAGAAGGAGAAAAATGAAGGTACAGTTATGTTTTCCCTACATGCTAAACAGGAAGAGAATTTTTGGGTAGTTGATAGTGGTTGCTCACATCACATGACTGGTGACAAGAGTAAGTTTGTGAAACTTGAAAAATATGATGGAGGTATGGTTATTTTTGGAGATGATACTGGTGCTAAAATATATGGGATAGGTTCAATAAGTTTTGATGGCAAGCATCATACTAACGATGTCTACTATGTTAAAAGTGTAAGGCATAATTTGTTGAGCATTGGTCAAATGTGCAGAAAGGGATATGATCTTGTTTTTAAGGATGGGAAATGTGAGATCTGGAAAGGATTCAGAACATTAATTGCTGCAAGAAATAATTGTTGCAAGAAATAAATCTAAAGAGAATATTTATTAGCTTAAAGGTGCTGATGGATGATGTTTTATGACTCAGATAAATGACAACCGGTAATGGCACAAGAGAATGTGTCACATGAATTTTGATAATTTGGAAAGGATTAGTAATATTTAGGTCATGAGAGATGTATTGATAATTACAAAGCCTGTAAATGCTATTTGCAGAAATTTCCAGTTCAGAAAGCAAACAAGAAATCATTATAGATCAAGAGAACAATCTCCTACTGGATTATTGGATTTGGTTCATACAGATCTTTGTGGTCCCATGAGAGTGTGAAGTCTACTTGGTGAAAGAGGTGGTGAATTCACCTCCCACAAGTTCAATATGTTTTGTGAAGTGCATGGAATAAAGAGACAGTTATCTACTCTGAGAACCCCTCAACAAAATGGAGTTGTTGAAAGGAAAAACAAGATAGTTCAAGAAGCTGCTAGGTCAAAAATCACTGAAGCCGGATTACCGGAAGTTTACTGGAAAGAAGCTATTCACACTGTTGTATATGTATTCATTTGAGTTTAGGCAAGAGAAAATAGTACAAAGACTCCCTATGAGCTATGGCATAGAAAAATTCCTACAATTAAATATTTCAAGGTATTCAGAAGCGAATGCTATATCAGAAGAGGTGAGGAAACTTTGGGAAAGTTTGATTTAATAAGTGATGAAGGAATATTTCTTGGATACTCTACTAAAAACAAGGCATACATATATTTCAACAAAAGATTGAGGAAGATAGTAGAAATCTCAAATGTGAAGGTTGATGAAACAGTGAAGAATTCTATTGATATTGATGGATATGTGTTTGATGAACATGACTATGCAAGAATAGAAGAAATTATGGAAGAACGGGATAGAGATGAGCAGAAAGAGCAGAATGAATAGAATGAAAGAGAAGAAGGTGCTCTGATGATGTCTCCTAGAACATTGAAATATATACTAAAGAATCATTCAGAAAGTCAGATTATTGGAGACAAGACAAAAGGTGTGTTAATTAGAAGAAAAGTTAATGCTAAAGTAAATTTGTGCTTATTTTTTGAAATTGAGCTGAAGTTAGTAAGTGAATTTTGTAAGGATGAACATTGGAAGGAAGTAATGAAAGAAGAATTGATGCAAATTGAGAAGAATCAAACTTGGGAATTGGTCCCAAGACTGGTAGACAAAAATATCATTAGATCAAAATGGGTATTCAAAAACAAGCTAATTGAGAACAGGAAAATTTTTAGAAACAAAGTAAGGCTTGTGTGTAAAGGCTACTCACAAGTGGAAGGTATAGATTTTCAGGTAAATTTTTCCCCGGTAGCAAGAATGGAAGCTATAAGGATGTTCTTGGCATTAGCTACTTATAAATATTTCAAATTCTATCATATGGATGTCAAGTCAACATTTTTGAATGGTGAACTAGATGAAGAGGTCTACATGGAACAACCAAAAGGATTTCAGTTAACAAATCAACTGGATATGGTGTGCAGATTGAAGAAAGCTTTGTATGGACTAAAGCAAGTTCCTAGAGCCTAGTATGAAAGGCTAGATAAGTATTCGAATCAGCAAGGATTTTAAAAAGGTACGATAGAGAGTAATTTGTATTTCAAGACTAAAAATGACAAAATCTTGATTGTAGTTGTATATGTTGATGACATTATCTTTAGAGGAAATGAAAAGATGTGCAAGATGTTTGTGGAAGAGAATGCAAAAAGAATTTGAAATTTCTATGTTTGGCGAGATGAATTTCTTTCTTGGGCTACAGATTAATCAAACACTGAAAGGAATTTTCATTTCATAATCTAAGTATGTGAGAGAAATGTTGAGAAAATTTGGGATGCATAGTTCCAAACCGGTAAGTACTCCTATGGTGATTGGTTGCAAGTTGGGTAAAGATGATAATTCACCTAAGAATACTGTTTATGACTACTATTTGACCAGATATTGTGCATGTGGTTTGTCTTGTAGCTAGATTCCAATAGAATCCGAAGGAAACACATGTTACTGCAGTTAAAAGAATATTCAGACATTTGAAAGGCACTCTAGATTATGTATTATGGTATCCTAAAGAAATTGATTTTACACTCAGTGCTTATATAGATACAGACTGGGCTGGAAGTATAGATGATAGAAAGAGTACAAGTGGTGGTGCATTATTTCTTGGATGTAGATTGGTGGCACATGGTTGAGTAAGAAGCAAGATTTATTTTCTTTGTCTACTGCTGAAGCTGAGTATATTATTGTTGCATATTGTTGTACACAAGTTTTATGGATGAAATAGACATTGAAAGATATCACAGTGCTACATGATGATCTTGTTTCTATCTTCTATGATAACACAAGTGCAATTAACATTTCAAAGAATCTTTTGATGCACTCGAGAACAAAGCATATATCCATCAGGTATCATTTTTTAAGAGAGAAGGTCATGGAGAATGAAGTCAAGCTTGAGTATGTTTCGACAAAGGATCAAATTGCCAATATGTTTACAAAGGCTCTTCCTAAAGATACTTTTGAGTATCTCCAGGATAAGTTAGGGGTTATTTCCCCTCATTTTAAATACAAACTAAGATGCATTTGGAGATGCATCAGTTCGGTGGATTCATAATTCTATCTTTTTGGACTAATATTTTTGGTGGCTACCCCTCATGGGGAGCAGACATTTTTTTTAAGTGTTTTCATGTCAAAGGAAGTTTCAATGGACATATCTTTTTCCTTTTCCATTGATGTCAAAGGTGGAGAGAGAATGCATGAGAAAAAGAAATAAAGAGAGAGAAAGCATGTGAAAAAGAAATAAAAAGAGAGAGCTTGTGAAAAGGAAAAGGAAGTTTTTTTCATAAACTATATTGTGTCTTTGATGGTTTTTCACATCATGTGTCACCATCAATGAGAAAGGGGAAGATTTTTGCAAGAATGGAAAGAGGAATGAAGTTCTTTCAATGATGTCAACCAGTCAGTTGGTTATCTATTAGTTTCTATTGATTGTATATGTTGAGGATATTAAGAAAATTGTATTAAAAGAAGTTTGCAAGTATTCAGCTGTTGAGGATGTTGTGCTGGTGCTTGTGAACTATGTTTCTTTATGTTCTGATTGAGGTTCAGGAGAATTTTTGTTGGTCTAGATTTCTCTTTGTTGAAGTCTTATGGCTTGTGGTTCTAGATTTGTGTTTCCCTAGTTCTATTGAAGATGGTTTCAGTATTTGGAAGCATCGAGCTTAATTGATCTATGTGTTTTACACTAGTTTGGTTGACCGTGTGTCAAACACTATTTTTGAAGTTGATGAACCATGTTGGGTCTATTATGGGTCCCGATGAAGCATGTGTTTGGGTCTCCCTCATTCTAATTCCACCCTAAGATGTTTGGCATCGACCTAATTTGAATTTGAAGTTGGATGGTTGACTTTGTATCTTTTCAAGGTTGGAGATAGTGTAGTGTAGTAAAATGCATACCCTTGCATTTTCACACTTGTTTGGGCCCATCTTGCTAGCTTAATTGGTCCTATTTTGCATCCATAAGCCTAATAAACTGTATATTTTTTATGGCAAATCTTGATAAACATCAAAAGATTAATGATCATTTAATGATTTTGTCTGTGTCCTTAATTTATGGACTGGGACTAAAATTCCACCTAGGGCATCTTTTTCATCCATGGGTCTTGGGACCCTAATTTTGAAACCACCTAAAAAAGGTCCCTTTTTGAGTCTATGCATTTGAGCCTTGGTACTAAGACGCCACCTAGGGCATCTTAGTCCTCCTTGGCTTATTTTCAGGATTCAATTTCAAATGTTGGTGAGATTTGGCCTCCTTTAATTAATGATTTCATGTGTCGGCTTTTTTGGTGTAATTTCAAGATATTAAGCATGAATAAGTATAAATACAAGGTTTATCCACTCATTTTTCATAAAAAAAATAACAAGCATTCAAGTATGCATTCCTAAGGAAAGTTTATGCATTCAAGAGAAATTCATCAAGCATTTAGAGCCATAATCAAGATTAAAGCATCATGTCAAGGGTTTAGTGCATCCATTCATGTTGTTGAGCCAAGATTATGGATGTAGCATTGAAGATCTATTTGCAACCATTGTTCACATCATATCCAAGGATCCAAGATCTACATTCTTTATGGCCACTGTGATAGGTTGAATATATGTGTTAGAAAATGAGCAGCAAACTAAAGAGTGCAAATAAACACCAAAACAACCTACACCTCAAGATTAGCCTAAGTTGGAATCAACACAAGATAAACACAACAAATGGAACTTTATACCTTGTCTCGAATCGATCCTTTGGTTGGCCCTTCAATCTTTGGTGTGTATACTCCTTGGATGGAAAGATATGCAAACTAGATGATGATGTGAGGATGGATGGAAATGGATGAAAGCATGAAAATGGCTAAGTGTAGATTGAAAAATAAAATTGCAAGAGTTTGGCTAGCAAAATGATCTCTAAAATGAAAGAAAAGAGGGGGTATTTATAGAGATTTTGGAAATCTCTAGGGAAATAGATGGCCAAGATTGAGGCACCAAATATCAAGATGTAGGGCTAAGGTGAGTTGAGAGCTCACAAGCCCTCACATCTTGACATGTGGCATGGGGAGAGGCTTAAGAAAGATGAGGTGGAGATGAGGTGTAAGAGAAGTACATGGCATGGATGTACTTCAAAGGACCATAGGGACTTGGTAAAGATATCCTCATAAAGGATGTCCTTATCCCATGTGGGTGAGAGGACATGTGAGGAATTAAAAATTCCTCAAATATCCTTATGGGGAGAGGGGAAAGAA
Organism: Sequoia sempervirens; assembly: GCA_007258455.2. Classification (NCBI taxonomy): domain Eukaryota; kingdom Viridiplantae; phylum Streptophyta; class Pinopsida; order Cupressales; family Cupressaceae; genus Sequoia; species Sequoia sempervirens. The sequence continues at coordinate 33,372 of VDFB02346178.1, read as the reverse complement.
TAAAGAATAAAGAGAGGAAATGTGGGAAGAAGTGAAGGAATTAAAAATTCCTTTTGAGTGCATTGGGGGATTAAAAAGTGAATTAAAAATTCACATGGGGAAGTGGAGTGCCTTGCCCAAAAGGAGAAAGCCTTTAATAAGGTTGACCAAGGACACATGTCATAAAGGACATGGGGAAGAGAAAAAGAATTTAATATTCCTTGAAATATGAGAGTGGAATTAAAAATTCTTCAAAGGACTTTGGGAAGACAAAAGGAATTAAAAATTCATTGGGGGATGGGAAGATTTGACTAAAGGGGGTGATTAGACAAGTTGATGAGGGGTTAGAGGAAGGTTAGGTGGCTAAGAAAGATTAGAGGCCAACTTGCAAAAGTTGGAGGATGTGACACCTCCTAATCAAGGATTAGGCATGTGCACATCCTAATGATGAGATTAGAAGAAAGATTAAGATAAGATAAAGATGATGGAGGATGTGACATAAAGGGAATTAAATAAATAACATATTTATTTAATTCATTTGATGAAAGGAGGATTAAAGAGATAAGGTATTATTGATTAAATACTTTAGGGATTTGGCAGAATTAAAGATATTAATTAAATAATAGTAGTATTACTTAATTAACGAAAATAAGACGAAAGGGGATGAATTTGGATAAATTAAGTGTCCAAATTTAGATGTCTACATTTTTCCCCTCTTTGAGATGGTGTTACGAAGTAGCATCATTTCAAAGAATATTAAAACATAGAACCTAGAAGAAGATGGTTAGATTGGAAAAGATTCCCCAGTCATTCAAAGAAGTGACTAGGAAGGAAGATGATGGGGGTAAAAATTAAAGTTAGGGATGAAGGATGCCCCCTCGAGAGGACATGTGGGCTCAAGAGAACACGGCTGGGCTCTTGAAATGGATGAAATGATGCAAAGGGAGAGTTGAAGAAGATGATGCAATGTGAGATGAAAAATATGATGCAAAGTGGGTGAGAAAGGATGAAAAGGCAGCAGGAGATTGGGAGGGGAGCGTGATGAAGGATGAATGGATGGGGGGGATTTGAGGATGAGAGATGAAATGCAATCTAAATGCAATTTACCATCATCGGAGCACTGATTTTTGCTATAGCAGAAGACATGATACACCAAGGTATAAATGACCAAGGCAGATTAGTGTCTAATGCATGAAACAAACAGATCAAACAAGAAGGCTATCCCAACACCCCAAAGTCGCGATGACCTTGGTCAGGCCAGGTGTTGGGATAACCACAAGCACAAAACGATGCCCTAGCATAACAGAAGACCTTAAGGGTCTTGGTGGGTACTATATGGGACAACTGATAAGACAAAGAAAAGATCAAGATACACCCCTATGTTGACTAGTCAAAGCACACCATGATATGATGGATCAAGGCAACCATGACGAGTGATGATAGGGAGCTCAAATGATAAACAAAAGCCAAAAGTATCAAAAGATTGCAATCAATTTCAAACGTCCTTTGCCATAGGATCAATCAAGGGGTTGGATGGGATTGATGAGGTCTGTTAGGAAGGATGCATCCTGTTGAGACCGATGATGGATACTAAATTAAAAGATTGATATGACGCAAGATATTCAGAACTGATTGGATTTGATGATACAAGTGAATCTCATTTGTTAAAATCTAGCTAGATAAGGGCATAGCTTGACGACGTGACATGAGAGACATGACACAAGATAGGAGACCAACACACCCTAGCAACCTAGGGGCTCGGGGGCCGATCAAAGATAAGCCTTGCCTATATGGAAGTGTAGAGCCCTCATAGTTCGATAAAAGGTTAATGACATACCATGATGGAGATTGCAATGGATGACCAAGATAGGATAGAGAACAGGAGAAAAGTGGACAATATAGATCGATGATGGATGGAACCCCGGGGGCGGATCAAATGTTCGACCTTGCCTACGTGAAAGCGCAAGGGCAACGTAGTTCAACAAAAGGTCAAAGACAAGTGATGGATGAAAGATGACGAGATAACCCTAGATAAGGGGATAAAATGATTGGACTGACACGATGGGACAAGATAGACCTGTTGGATTGGATTGGAGGATAGTGACTATACAAAGCTCAGGGATGGGATAGTTATCCAAGTCATCAAAAGAGGAATTGGGAGGATGATAGGAGGGATAGATGAATGATGAGATGATGAATGATGAGATAGTATGCTATAGCTAGATACCAATGAAAAGGGATTAAGAGATAATATGTGGATAGAGATAAATGGACAGGAAGATAATGATGGGGAGAGGGAAGGGATGTTATGATGGATGGGTAGGGGGATAAGAATAGGGAGGTTAAAAGGACTGTGGGGAGCGATTAGAAGATAAGGATGGGGAGATGGAAGGGATGCTATGATGGAATGGATGATGTCTCCAAGGACTACATTACAAAGGAAGATAGATGCCGCCACTCTAGATATGTCATGTGCGAGGAGGCATGAAGGATGCAATAGAGAAGTATAGGAAAATAAAGGAGTGAGATGGATGAAGATAGGATGCATGGATAAGGAAGGGAGATTGAGGGCAAATGATAGTTGGGATAGTTTACGGATGAGGGGAATGTATGCTAAGAGGTGTCCAAAGCATGCTTATATGTTTGCCCCATTGTTATCAAGATCACAAGGAGGATGGAAGGATTGGGATAAATGAGATATGCCAAACAGGATGTGTAAGCTCGATAGGGTGGAGGGGATGGATGAAAATGATGTATAGTAAGAAGATGGGTGCATAGCCGAAAGCGTAGCAGGAAGCATAGTGGGTGGAGGGAATGCATATCCAGAAGCTGCCCCCGAATGCAGATGGGGATTTACGCATGATGCCTGTTTGCCAGGTTTTCATCATGGTACTTATCCAAGGCACTTGTTTGCCAAGTTTTCACCATTGGACAGATTGTTTCTCTTTACTATTTTATTTTTTGATTTTTGATTTTTTTGATTTTTATTTTTTTTACTTTTTTGGATTTTTGGACTTTTTGCAGAGCATGCAGAAGGAGATGGATAAGGATAGGGAGGTGAATAAGTGGATTTAGAAGACATGCGATAAGGATATGGATGAAGGACTCAAGCATCAAGTTCTATACGAGGTATTAAGAACTCATGTTCAAACTGACTATTGGATGTTGGTACAACCTTATTAGGAGAAATGGATTATGCAAGAGGATGAATTAGAGGGATTTGATGTGGGAGATACATGGGATAATGGGTGGGATGTTGGAAAGTGTATGGATGGAATGATGGGGTGGATATGTGATGGGGAGATGTGTTTAGGACCCACATTGGCACATGTGGTGGTGGATGTGAAAAGATAAAAGGAGAATGCGGGGATAATGGAGGAGACGAAATAGTGAATTTCGGGACATAGGGACCCAAAACAGACTTAGGAGATGAAAGGGGGTATGATTAGCTTTTGGATTAGCAACTTTGGATGTTCTTACAGATTTTTCATTTGATGGCATTGCATCTTTTTTCTTTGGGATCCACATGGTTTTGATCTTTTCTTTGGTGGCTCTTTGTGAGCTATAGATTTGATTTTGATTTTGGATTTTGTTTTTCTTTTCTTTATCATGTCTTTTAGAGGGGACATGGGAAGCTTTAGATTCATGTGGGTGTTTAGATTGATGCATTTTTCCTCTGGCATCCAAAGTGCTCGTACTAGCAATGGGATGGGTGTGAGAAGATGGATGATGTGGAGCAATGGAGGTAGGAGCATGGGGATTACGTGTAGATGGGGGATGTTTAGGTATGTGCCTTTGTTGATCCTGATTATGGGATATGCGAGAGGGATGTTTATGATGGATGACATGTATAGGTGTTGGATGGGTGAAAGGATGAGATGGAGGAGGTGATCTTGGGATATACGGACCCAAGATGAATAGAGTAGATGAAGGATGAGAGATGGATGGAGGGATGTAAGGACCCAAAATGGATGGAGCAGATGAAGGAGGAATATGGACGGTTGTTTTGAGGTGATATGATAGAGGAGGGATGGCAACATATGATCTAGTGGAGCGATGGGCAAAGCCATAAGTTCTTTTGGAGAAGGCTCATTGAGGACGTCTAGAAGTAATACCAACATCTTTAGATTGTGAGTCTTGGGAAATAGATCCAAGACCTTGCATGCAGATTTGTTCTTTGACTTGGATGGGCTCTAAAATACCTTGCTCGTGAAGGCCTAGACCTTTTCCTTGATAGTTCATGTTCTTGAGCATTCGATCCATGATAGGATTTTTGTTATTCTGAAAACATGATGCTAGTCCATTATTAGGTGGGGATGATGGGTGGTATATACACTATGTTTTTCTTAGTAAGGAGGCCACCATGGAAGAATGTGAGAGTACCAAGGGATATGCAAGCAGGTGGGGATAGTATTTTAGGCGATGGGGGATCCTGAGAAGGAGATGATGGGATAAAGATTTGGATGGGTTGTATCGAGAGGGAGTAGGGGATATGATAGGATCTGATTTTGTGGTAGCGGGCTCATGCAATGGAGACAGAGATGGAGCGGTAGAATCTTGAATGTCAAGAGGATCATGGGATGGAATGGATGGGGGCTGATCTTGCGGTAGACTAGATGGGATGGTAGGATCTTGATCTGGAGGAGGGGATATGTTGGCATGCTTTGGATCAAGCTCTTGGCATGACTCATCGTGTGCAGGAGGCATGATAATGGAGTCATGGGGGGACTCTTCAAGTTGGGAAGATGGAAGGATGGAGGATTCAAAATATTCCTAGGAATGGATACTAGGAGTGGAAGAAGTGGATTGAATTTGGGTGTCGTCGATAGGTTCAACGGCTCTCAGAGTAGGGGGTGGTTGTTCAATGGATTTGGTAGATGTGATGGTAGGAGATGGGGACTTAGTAGATTTAGAGGATGTGATGGTAGGAGATGGGGACTCAGTGGATTTAGAGGATGTGATGGTAGGAGATGGGGACTCAGTGGATTCAGAGGATGTGATGGTATCATCAATGATAGGTGTTGGATGGAGAAGGGTCTTGTCACTAACGACCATGGATGATGGGTTGGGATGGCATGGTTCCATGACTACAATGTGTGGAGTGGGGGATGTTTCCTTTGTTATAAGTCCTTGGAGAAACTTGAATACGCTAGGCTGAGATGGTGAGGTGGGAGTGGATGAAGGTTTATGGATTAGTGGACTAGGATTAGATGGAAGATTAAGACTGGATGGAGGATTAAGGTAAGGATATGGGCAAGGGGAATTAGGATAGGATGACATGGACGGTGGATCCTTGGTAGAAGATATGGGCGGTGTGTTGTAATAAAGGTATTGGGATGGTGGATTAGGATGGGAAGATACAGGTGTTGGATTAATATAGGGAGATGCGGGTGTTGGATTAGGGTAAGTTTATGGGTGTCTTTGACTAGGATAGGAAGGTGTGAATGTAGGATTAGGCTGAGCGGATTGGTATGGAAGATTAGGGTAGTGGGTACATGTGGATGAAGGATTGAGATAAGAGGATGTGGATGGTGGATCAAGATAGGGGTATTGTGACGGCAAACTAGGATAAGGGGATGATGTAGATGAAGGATATGATGGATATGATGGACATCCCTTGTCAAAGGTAGCATAAGGAGTGTGATTAGGCATAGATGAAGACATGATGGGATAACTCGATGGGGTGATTAGATTTTGGAATGTGGGTGGAGAAAGCTTACTAGCAATGATAGTGTCAAGGGGATCTATGCCGTATACCTCTTGATCAACAAGACTTTCATTATCATCGTTGACGTAATTAGGGTTTCCATTGACCACTATTGATGGAGGATAAGAATTCATGATGATGAAAGGATAAAGATGATGGATAAAGATTTTGGATGGAAATGGACAAAAGCCCAAATCGGGATTTAGGACAAGCTCGGATCGGGATTGGATTAAAGCTCAGATTAGGATGATTAGATGATTGGATGGGATTGATTTATCAAAGGATGATTACGACACTGAATCTGCTTCGAGATGGAAGTAGATTGATTGGGTCGAAGGTGATTGGATAATGATGCGATTGGATTGGATTGGATTGGATTGATTGATTGATTGATAAGATTGACTGATGTATCAGATAGGATGAGGGAAGGGACTTTAAACACCGTTCAGAGATTACCCTAGGTGACTTAGGATGCTAATTAATCGGATTAAATGATAAAGAGATGATTGTGGCACCAAATCCACTTTGAGAATGAAAATGGATTGATTGGGCCAACGATGATGATTAACTTAGGATGGATGACAATCCTAAGAGGATGTTAATGATGATGATCATATCAGACACTTCGGTCAATTTGGATAATAACCCAAGATGAAATTCAGGGGATTTGGGTGGGGAAAACGATGATTTGATTGGAGAAATGGATGATAGAAATGGATGAACAAATACTCAAAATGAGCAAACGGTTGATCGGGACGGATGAACGATTACTCGGAATGAGTAAACAAATGATCAGAATGATAGGACGAGAGTTTGGAATGATGAAAGCATGTGTTGAATGGATGAATGTTTACTCGGAATGAGTAAACGAATGATCAGAATGATAGAATGATAGTTCGAAATGATGAAAGGATATGTGAAATGGATGAATGTTTACTAGGAACGAGTAAATGGATGATCGAAATGACAGAATGAGAGTCTAGAATGATGAAAGGATATGTGAAATGGATGAATGTTTACTCGAAACGAGTAAATGGATGATCGAAATGACAGAACGAGAGTTCGGAATGATGAAAGGATATGTGAAATGGATGAATGTTTACTCGAAACGAGTAAACGGATGATCGAAATGACAAAACGAGGGTTCAGAATGATGAAAGGATATGTTAAATGGATGAACGTTTACTCGGAACGAGTAAACAGATGATCGGAATGATAGAACCAAAATTCTGAATGATGAAAGGATGTGTGAAACGGATGAATGTTTACTCAGAACGAGTAAATGGATGATCGAAATGACAGAATGAGAGTTTGAAATGATGAAAGGATGTGTTGAATGGATGAATGTTTACTCGGAACGAGTAAACGGATGATCAGAATGATAGAACCAGAGTTCTGAATGATGAAAGGATGTGTGAAATGGATGAATGTTTACTCGAAACGAGTAAACAAATGATCGAAATGACAAACGAGAGTTTGAAATGATGAAAGGATGTGTTGAATGGATGAACGTTTACTCAAAATGAGTAAATGAATGATCAGAATGATAGAACGAATTCTTTGAATGATGAAAGGATGTGTGAAATGGATGAATGCTTACTTAGAACGAGTAAACGGATGATCGAAATGACAGAACGAGTTCAGAATGATGAAAGGATGTGTTGAATGGATGAATGTTTTCTCAGAACAAGTAAACGGATGATCAGAATGATAGAACCAGAGTTTCGAATGATGAAAGGATGTGTGAAATGGATGAATGTTTACTCGGAACGAGTAAATGGATGATCGAAATGACAGAATGAGAGTTTGGAATGATGAAAGGATGTGTTGAATGGATGAATGTTTACTTAGAACGAGTAAACGGAGAGAATGGTAGGGTATACCCCCCTCGAGGAGGTAGATGGTGAAGAAAAAGGTGCCCCGGCCAACTTCTCAAAAGTATGAAGTGGTATATATCATCGGAAAGAGCACGAAAAAATGAGAAGAACTGCCTTTGAACAGAGTCAATCGGATAAACAGTGTGGAAATGGTGGCCCTAGGAAGAAAGAGCAGAAGGTCAAATCTGCCACTGCATAAGGACAGGTCCGCCACTCTGTAAGGACAAGTCCGCCAAAGTAGGACAGGTCCGCCACTGGAGGGATAGGTCTGCCACCAGAAGGACAGGTCCACCACCGGAAGGACAGGTCCGCCAAAGGATAAGGACAGGTCCGCCACAGCATAAGGACAGGTCCGCCAAAGGATAAGGACAGGTCCACCACAGCATAAGGTTAGGTCCGCCATAGCATAAGGTCAGGTCCACCAAAGGATAAGTTTAAGCTTGATTATTTTGATGGATGGGTAAGGCAAAGGACCCAAAATATAGCAAACATGAAAAGAATTTGGCCAAACTGATAATGACTGGTTTTGCACGAGAAAGACAATTCAGACAGCACAACCCTAAGATTTAGTAGAAACGGGTATGGCCAACAAAGTTTTCTACTCTAGGATGAACATGGTTGCTAAGAAGTCCTCGATATACACCCGATACGTGAGGCCCAAACCGTGAACACCAACCCGTTACAAGCGTGAGTCGAGAACCTTAGCGAGATACTAAAGGCTTGGACCAACTCTTCACATCATCCCGACGCTTCGCCAATTACAACGTGGTTGGATTGAGGTACAGCTTTCGCTCTCCCCCCTTTATATACCCTGCTGATATGCGTGGTTGGAATCGTCCCTTGGGGTGATGAAATCCCCAAGTAGGTCCCACTAAGAAAACAAAAAATGGGGTGACTCAAGGACTTGGAAAGCTACGATTTCTCATCACCTAGGATCGCCAAATGGCGCAAGGGGATTGGATATGTCAAATAGCCTTCCACAAGCACGCCAAACAAGGTTTGTTGACCCCTCTAATTAAACTATGTGCCTAATTTACCAAAGGACAATTGGTAAAAACTTGAAATTTCACCTTCGGGAGGTCAAGTCTGCCATTCTGTAAGGACAGGTCTGCCACTCTGTAAGGATAGGTCTGCCACTCTAGCAGGACAGGTCCGCCACTCTGTAAGGACAGGTCTACCACTCTAGTAGGATAGGTCTGCCACTCTAGTAGGACAGGTTTGCAACTTTAGTAGGAAAGGCCGCCACTCTAGCAAGATAGGTTTGCCACTCTATAAGGACAGGTCTGCCACTCTAGCAGGATAGGTCTGCCACTCTAGCAGGACAAGTCCGGCACTCTATAAGGACAGGTCTACCACTCTAGCAAGATAGGTTTGCCACTCTGTAAGGATAGGTCTGCCATCGGAGAAGAAGAAGGTGCCCCAGCCAACTTCTCAAAAGTATCAAGTGTTATATATCGTTGGAAAGAGCACAAAAAAATAAGAAGAACTACCTTTGAACGGAGTCAATCGGACAAATGGTGTGGAGATGGAGGCCCCAGGAAGAAAGAGTAGAAGGTCAAATCTGCCACTGCATAAGGACAGGTCCACCACTCTACAGGGAAAGCAAAAAATAGCAAATGTGAAAGAAAGAGACTCGTTTGTGGGTCCCATCGGGCGTGCCAGAAATGTAATAGGTCGAATATATGCGTTAGAAAATGAGCAGCAAACTAAAGAGTGCAAATAAACACCAAAACAACCTACACCTCAAGATTAGCCTAAGTTGGAATCAACACAAGATAAACACAACAAATGGAACTTTATACCTTGTCTCAAATCGATCCTTTGGTTGGCCCTTCGATCTTTGGTGTGTATGCTCCTTGGATGGCAAGATATGCAAACTAGATGATAATGTGAGGATGGATGGAAATGGATGAAAGTATGAAAATGGCTAAGTGTAGATTGAAAAATAAAATTGCAAGAGTTTGGCTAGCAAAATGATCTCTAAAATGAAAGAAAAGAGGGGGTATTTATAGAGATTTTGGAAATCTCTAGGGAAATGGATAGAAGGATTAAGATAAGATAAAGATGATGGAGGATGTGACATAAAGGGAATTAAATAAATAACATATTTATTTAATTCATTTGATGGAAGGAGGATTAAAGAGATAAGGTATTATTGATTAAATACCTTAGGGATTTGGCAGAATTAAAGATATTAATTAAATAATAGCAATATTACTTAATTAATGAAAATAAGATGAAAGGGGATGAATTTGGATAAATTAAGTGTCCAAATTTAGATGTCTACAGCCACTACATGGTAGACTACAGATTTGCTTCACAAGACATCACACAAGGTAATATCATTTACATATTTCATGTTTCATGCTTCATTTCATTCATTTCATCATTTGGTTTAATTATCTACAAGGGGTTTGACCAAGGCAAACCCCCATTTACTAACAAAAAACAATTTTTTCCCATCTTGCATATTTGTGATTGTAGATCTAGGTTGAAGTCTTGAAGATAATTTGGATTGAAAATTTGTAAAATTTGTAAAGTTCCATTACAAAGTTGTCATCTTCACGAAAACTCACCTATAGGCCGAATATGAAAGTTTCAAAACCTAAGATCAGAAAGGAAGCAAGTGCAAACCTTGGAGCTTAGGACCACATTCATAGTTTTTAGAAATTTAGAACAAGACTAATGTGCCACCTTGGGCATCTTAGTCCTCCCAAGAATATTTTTTTAGAGATTCCTTCATATCCGGTTCTGACATCCGAAGACTCTGCATCTGCCCCAAAAAATAGCAATGGGACTTCTTGATGGTGTTTTCTGCACAGCAACAACTCAGATAGAATACAATATCCTATCTCTCTTGAAAGGTAATCTTCAACAATAAATTACTAAAAATCACCCCAAGGTCTCTCGGGTGTCAGGTCATGACAATGCATAAACAACTCAGATAATATGTGAAAATGCTAGTAATCACAAGGGGCCTTACAAATGAACAATGCTGGAAGTGAATTTTTGTCAGATGCAACAATATGGTGATGCTTTCAATCCTAAAACTAACCCAAATTCAAAATAAACATCAAAAGAGATAAGGGTTTAGAGAGATTCTATTTGATTCTAACTCCTAAGATCAATCACAATAATGATGAAAGCTGCAAATGGACAGATCCCCAATAAAATCGATCTCTGCTTGATCAAGGACAAACCTGCAACTACATAGAAATGGTGCGATCTTCTGGAGAAATCTAAAAAATTTTAGACTTTGAGCATTCATTCACATACCCAACTGCTGGCACAATGTAAACAAGCATTCACAGTTGAACTTAGCACAGAAGTGAGGCCCAGACTAATTATACACAACAATCTACAATCAGCAAATTGTTAAAAGTATGGACCAAAAATCAATCAACATCATTAACATTTCACCACCATTGTAAAAGAGCTGAAATCTAACATCTAACATCTAACATCTGAGAATCAAGAAAAAGAAACCATAAAAACTATTGAAAATAAATACAAAGTTTTCCAAATCAACAATCCAATTGCATTACTTCTCCAGCATTACATAACAATTTCAAGTCTCTCATCTCCTACAGCTAATTCTGAAAACTACTTGCCAATTTTGGCCTTCTAACTTAGCAAAATTCTAGCCTAGTCAAACTCCTAAAATCTCCCCCCTTACAAATGAGGCACAAATTTCATTTATAGAGAACCCCCCAAATATGTCAGCCTAATTAGATTTTACAATAATAACTGGCCTCAAAACAGGTCGGCCTAAGGAAAAATTTGGTAACAAGGCACGCATTAAATGCCGGTACTACAATAAGGTCGGCCTAGGAGAAATTCAAAAGAGGACAAGATTTGCATTAAATGCATGAATATTATCCATGTTGGCCCACGATCTCCAACAAGATCAGATTCACGTGCCCTCCAGAAAGTCCTCCAGTTGTAGACAGTTTTGGCACGGATTCTTAGGCAGGTCCCACTTTTCAAAATTTAAATTGAACATTTCCAGATTTCCCTCTTTTGGCACGAATCCATATGAAAGTCCCCATTTTAATATTTGTTTAGTCCTGAAAAAAAGATATCATCATTAATAGCCCACATGTCCAAATTAAATTTGAATAAAATCTTGACCTTTTCTAAAAAACTTACATTTTTATAAGGAAACTTTCCATTTTCAAATTTTTTTCCATTTTTGAAAATTTTATTTTCAACATCTTTTCAAGAAAATTTCATTTTCGGAACATTTTAAAAATCCATTTTTGGAAAAAATAAATAAATAATTATTTTCGGAAAAAATTCCATTTTGGGAAATTTCAGGATTTGGGCCCTTCCGGGGAAATCAGACCAAGGGGAAAATCTGGAAAAATCTGGGCCAGGTAGACTCCAGACCAAAATCCAGAAAAATCCAGGTGGACAGGAATCCGGGAAAATCCAGGTGGACAGGAATCCAGGAAATTCCAAGCAGACAGGAATCTAGAAAATTCCAGGTGGACAGGATTATGGGAAATTCCAGGCAGACAGGATTATGGGAAATTCCAGCCAGACCGAAAAATCTCGGATTTTGTTCAGAACTTAGTTTTTTCGAAGCACAATTCGGGGGAAGGACTTGGACAAGCAAGATGAACATCTAAGGACCTCCAAAGGCAATAAAATAAATAAAATTAAAGGGCCAAAAGACACCAAAGCCAGGGCAAAAAGAGGGTCCCCACTTTTAGTGGGGCGTGTGTGCAAAATTGCACAACAAATGGTGACTCCGCTGGAAAAATGCTCCAGAGCATTTTGATGATAAACAAGAATCATGAACCCAGAATCATTGGTTTCGATCTCCCTATCTAGCAAACAAATCAAAATGCAAGACTAAAGAATCAGAACCAAAGGTAGACTAAACCTTCAATAAACTAAAAATCCTAGTGTGTGCAAGTGAGTTCATTTCCCTCCTTGAGCTACTACAGAAACCAAGCTCAATCAGGTTAGGCTAAGTAAAGATTCTAGCTCCAAAAGCAACCTAGATAGAGCCTCACTACCAATCAGGCGTCCATAGCCCTGACGAGGTTATCACTGTGACTCTCCTGAACATAGCTCTACTGCCAGTCAGGCGCCCATAGCCCTGGTAGAGATATTCAGATACTCCTGATAAGTTGAATTCTTTCTTCTGACTCAATATTTTCTCTTCTTTTTTTCTTTTTGATATTTCTTTTCTTTTTCACCTTTTTCATTTCAACCTGTGAACAGTGAAGTCCACATTCAGGGCTGAGAACCACAGTGGCACTAAAGCAGAAATATGATTTTTCACCCAACAAGACCTTGCAAGGACCCTACTACAACCTTCAGATTCTTAAGATGTATGAAGGATATAAGATTTAAGAATACTTCAGGTTCAAGTCAGACTAATGACCCATTCTCTTTAAATCATACATTTAGACTACTTGACACCAACAAAAGATCTTTAACCATTAATTCAAGACACATGATTAAAGTCCATCAATGAAACACTTAGAACAATCCTCGATAATAAAGAATTATTGCATAGGAAAGACACTTCTCTAACCAAAAAATAGAAAACCCAAGCCAGAGAAGCAAAACAACCAAACCGAAACCCAAAGCAAACCAAACTAGCCAGAACAGAAGCAAGGAAAAGCAATCTAAACTAAAGCAATCTATCCTAAAAAAAACAAAACAGACAAAAGCAAAAGAAAAGCAGACCAAGTTGCACTTATTCAAATCAACACTATGTACAAAGAGGCTCAAAGTGGCTCATGATCAGATAGGATGAACCGAGACTCATCCCCATATGATTAATCAATGCATGGGTAAGCAATAAAGTGAAGGTAACAATTCTAAAAAATGCAAACCTATCTTTATATTCAGAAAAATAAATCTTTGCATTGTAGCATTCAAACTCCATGTCGGGATTAGGAATAACTAGTAACTGAGGTAACTCATCAGAACCATGATTAACCCATATGCAAGTTGTCTTTCCTAAATCTCCATAATCAAATTGAAAAGATACAGAGTTTCCAGCAAAGAAAGAAACAACCTGATTTTGCATTTCTGTAGATTGAGTGTTGTGTTCATCATCCTGCACTTGTGAAGAGTTGATCATAGTGTCATCAAGGGGTCTCCATTGAGGGTGCAATATTCCACTTGCATTTGAAATATGCAAGATAGAATTAGAGGAATCATTACATGATGCAGAGTGAAATTCATATCAAAGACTTTTAGAACTATGAAAATGGAACTTTTCACCTGTTTGAGTATTTCCATGAGGGATCAACAATGAAAATGCAGAGGCATTATCTTGTACCACAATTTCTTCAGCAGGATGCTCATCCTAAGGTATCATAGATTGATCTTCCAGCACATTCTCACCTAGAGAAGTTGGAGCATGTTCACCAATACTGACTGCAACATTTTTGTTTTCAACATCATTCATATTTTCCTGCACATTAGCATGAACCACATTAGCTACCCCATCAATAGTGCATAGAATTAGTGAGTTTTCATTGTGCGGTCTATCAATAAGTTGAGAAAAAATAGAATTTGATAAATGAGAAGATTCCCTGAATTCATCTTCTGTTGGCACTAGCTCGGAATCTTGATCACAATCATCAGGAATGTTGACCATTTCACTGAGTGCTTCCTCATGTTCTTCAAGACATTCATCAGCAACTGGTTGACATCCCTCAGTCAGAGACTCATCTGATGTACCTATTTGTGTATCATTTGCATGTAAGAGTAGTTGTACTTGTTCCTTCACCTCCTTTATGATTGTCTGGCACTGGAAATAGGTGAATTTTGAATGCTCTTCCTCATGTATCCTGCACCAAGCTGGTAACAAGTCCTCCAGGAGGACTCCACAACCCAGGCTTGACCAATCTTTTATAATTTTGGCAACAAACTCTTTGTGTCTGGTCTGTATTAGATTTTCATCTTGGACAGGAACTTGACTAGCCTCATCAAGAACATCCTCCTTGATCTCTGTAGGTGATTCTTCACTTGAATGTTCCTCTGTTGACTTTAAAATCTCATATTTGTCCTCCTGATATTCAGTTCTTTCCAAGGTCACCTCAATATCAGTTGCAGCACCATCCCTGGATTCAAAACTGGTTGGCCTCTCTATAGTGCATTCCTTGTTTAACTTTTCTCTCCACTCTAGGTATCCTCCAACTCTAACAATGGCATTAACACAAGAGTGGCAAATGAATTCTGAATGGGTTGCATTATGAATTCTACACCATTTCGATGAAAGGAAATCCTGCAAACACTTACCACCAACAAGCTGATCTTCAACTATTTGTGTAAATGTCTCAACTACAACATCAATAAACCCTAGATCTGAGGAGGCTAATGGTTCAGACAGGTTTTGCATGAAAAAGTTCCTTTGTAAAACCCTCTCAACTTCTCCTAGAAAGGCCAAACATTCGAACTCACTGTGTGTACAAGTGTTGTGGATTCTACATTGATCTGATAATGCATAATGATGTAAACCCTTACCATCCCATAGAACTAACCTCTTATTCAGAGACTCACAAAGTAGAAAAGAATCAATCCAAAGACTATTTCCATCATGACAAACGTGATACTGCTTTTCCATCCTGACTCAGAACTTGAATTTTCAGATTTTGAGATCTGCCATATCTCAGATTTTCAACATAAAGGCTCATTCAATCTTCCAGCTATGTCACCTTGTTCACCCTCCTTCTAGCGCCAATCTATTGATGGTGTTTTCTACACAGCAACAACTCAGACAAAATACAATATCCTATCTCTCTTGAAAGGTAATCTTCAACAATAAATTACTGAAAATCACCCCAAGGTCTCTCGGGTGTCAGGTCATGACAATGCATTTAAACAACTCAGATAATATGTGAAAATCATCAGGATGATAAAGAGCTAAGGAGCTCTTTATCATCCTGATAATGGATCACTAAGTGTGATCCGAAACGTTGATGAAAAAACTTTAACACAATCAAAAATCTAGAAATCACAAAATGTTCAACATGATAGATTGTGGAAATCTCATAGCATTAATATGTGAAAATGCTGGTAATCACAAAGGGCCTTACAAATGAACAACGCTGGAAGTGAATTTTCGTTAGATGCAACAATATGGTGATGCTTTCAATCCTAAAACTAATCCAGATTCAAAATAAATAGCAAAAGAGATAAGGGTTTAGAGAGATTCTATTCGATTCTAACTCCTAAGATCAATCACAATAATGATGAAAGCTACAAATGGACAGATCCCCAATAAAACTGATCTCTGCTTGATCAAGGAAAAACTTGCAACTACATAGAAATGGTGCGATCTTCTGGGAAAATCTGAAAATTTTTAGACTTTGAACATTCATTCACATACCCAACTACTAGCACAATGTAAACAAGCATTCACAGTTGAACTTAGCACAGAAGTGAGGCCTGGACTAACTTTACACAGCAATCTACAATCAGCAAATTGCTAAAAGTATGGACTGAAAATTGATCAACATCATTAACATTTCACCACCATTGTAAAAGAGCTGAAATCTAACATCTAACATCTAACGTCTAACGTCTAACATCTAACATCTAACATCTGAGAATCAAGAACAAGAAACCATAAAAAATGTTGAAAATAAATACAAAGTTTGCCAAATCAACAATCCAATTGCATTACTTCTCCAGCATTACATAACAATTTCAAGTCTCTCATCTCCTACAGCTAATTCTGAAAACTACTTGCCAATTCTGGCCTTCTAACTTAGCAAAATTCTGGCTTAGTCAAACTCCTAAAATCTCACCCCTTACAAATGAGGCACAAATTCCATTTATAGAGAACCCCCCAAACATGTCGGCCTAATTAGATTTTACAATAATAATTGGCCTCAAAACAGGTCGACCTAAGGAGAAATTTGGTAACAAGGCATGCATTAAATGCCGGTACTACAACAAGGTCGGCTTAGGAGAAATTCAAAAGAGGACAAGATTTGCATTAAATGCATGAATATTATCCATGTCGGCCCACAATCTCCAGCAAGATCAGATTCACGTGCCCTCCAGAAAGTCCTCCAGCTGTAGATAGTTTTGGCATGGATTCTTAGGCAGGTCCCACTTTTGAAAATTTAAATTGAACATTTCTAGATTTCCCTCTTTTGGCACAAATCCATATGAAAGTCCCCATTTTAATATTTGTTTAGTCCTGAAAAATAGATATCATCATTAATAGCCCACATGTCCAAATTAAATTTGAATAAAATCTTGACCTTTTCTAAAAAACTTACATTTTTATAAGGAAACTTTCCATTTTCAAATTTTTTTCCATTTTTGAAAATTTTATTTTCAACATCTTTTCAAGAAATTTTCATTTTCGGAACATTTTAAAAAATCCATTTTGGAAAAATAAATAATTATTTTTGAAAAAATTTCCATTTTGGGAAATTTCGGGATTTGGGCCCTTCCGGGGAAATCAGACCAAGGGGAAAATCCGGAAAAATCTGGGGACCAAAATCTGGGCAGGCGGACTCCAGACCAAAATCTGGGAAAATCCAGGCGGACAGGAATCCGGAAAAATCCAACCGGATAGGAATCCGGGAAATTTCAAGCAGATAGGAATCCGAAAAATTCCAGGCGGACAGGATTATGGGAAATTCCAGCCAGACAGGATTATGGAAAATTCCAGCTAGACCGAAAAATCCTAGATTTTGTTCAGAACTTAGCTTTTTCGAAGCACAACTCAGGGGAAGGACTTGGACAAGCAAGATGAACATCTAAGGACCTCCAAAGGCAATGAAATAAATAAAATTAAGGGGCCAAAAGACACCAAAAGCTAGGGCAAAAAGAGGGTCCCCACTTTCAGTGGGGCGTGTGTGCAAAACTGCACAACAGGACTAATACACCATCCTAGGAATCTTAGTCCTCCATAACACTTTCTAGAAGCTTCTTTGCATTTCTAGAAACCTCATCAAATTTCCATACTTCCCGGGTACACATACCCTAACTTGGTGTAGCTTAATTTCATCATTTGCACTCATTATTTGGCTTGCATTATTAGGTTTTGTGAGTTGAATGTTAAAGTGTCTTTTTTAGGCTTTGGCTTGGTGGTGAACCCCTTTAAAGCTGAGAGAACCCCCTCCTAGGTCCTCCTCATTGTGAATTGACTCACCTTGTGAGGTTGTTAGTCAATCCAATTGGGACTCCTAGGACACTATTGAATGATAATAGGAGAATAATGGTGTTCTATGACCTAGGTTATAAAGCATCTCCATTTTCCTATTGTTCATTTTGCATCTCCATTTTCCTTGCACTAAGTGGGGGCAAGGGGTTAGACAACCTTGTCCTCATATGTCACTTGTCATTGGCTCTTTTGGCTAGTTGACCACCTTTCCTGTATATATAAGAGCAAGCTTGGGATGTGGACGACATGCCTTAAGTTGGCTCACATGTGACGTACTAAGCAACCCTTCCATCCTTTTGCATGATGTAGCTTATCGAAAACATATGACTTGGCATAGGGCTTTCCAAATAATCTCTCATGTCTTCTTCTACTTTAAAGAAATTTCTCACAGCAATGGTGTTAGAAACTCCTTTAAAGTGGGAGCATACATTGGCATTCATTTTTCATTGTGTGATTTTCTTTATTCTTGTGATGTGTCCTTTTCTTGGTGGTGTCACTGGGTTTGATTCCCTCTGAGAGTGTGATATTTCTTTGACTTGTCATCTCTTGGAAACATTAAGCATAATGTTCCTTAAGATGAGACCTTGCATGAACTAAGCAAGATCCCTTTGATCATCTCTCTTTCTTGTTGCATTGCATTTTTGTACCTTATTAAATTCATGGAGGTATGGCTTTGATATGGTCCCCTGGGGCTCACCTAGTGAACACCTAGCTTCACTAGGCCTTGTGAGCATGCATTATTATTTTTTTCCTTGTCATAGTCATGGAAGTATGACGTTGATATCGACTTCTTGGGGCTCACCTAGTGGAAAACCATCTCCCACTAGCCCTTGTGAGCATGTGTTTTATTTGCATAATGGAAAGCACATTCCACTTGTAAACCTCTTTCATTTTAGACCTGGTCCAGCACATTGGAAGACCAATCAAAGCTTGATCTGTTGTAGTTTTCCTCTTTCTTTTTCCTTTTTCTTATTTTTTGTGATCTGGTTATGGCTTCATATATCATCCGTTGTGTGTTCCTTTGTGCCTATGCTAGTTTGTCATGGGATCTCAACCTTGGGGGCTTGATCATCCCTCTTGATTTTTGTCATCCTATCTTGCTAACATTTGTACATTTGAACCCCTCTTGATTTTGTGGTTGGCTACTTTAGTGTGAGTTTGAAGCAAGTTCATCGTCTCACTAAAGTGGGGGCTAAATGTGTAGTAAAATGCATACCCTTGCATTTTCACACTTGTTTGGGCCCGCCTTGTTGGCTTAATTGGTCCTATTTTGCATCCACAAGCCTAATAAACTATATATTTTTATGGTAAATCCTGACAAACATCAAAAGATAAATGATCATTTAATGATTATGTCTTTGTGTCCTTGATTTATGTACTAGGACTAAAATGCCACCTAGGGTCCTCCATGGGTCTTGGGACCTTGATTTTGAAAGCACATAAAAAAGGTCCCTTTTTGGAGTTTGTGCCCCGAGATTTGAGCCTTGGGACTAAGATGCCACCTAGGTCCTCTTAGTACTCCTTGGCTTATTTTCGGGATTCAATTTCAAATGTTGGTGGGATTTGGCCTCCTTTAGTTAATGATTTCATATGTCAGCTTGTTGTGGTGTAATTTCAGGATATTAAGCATGAATAAGTATAAATGTACAAGGTTCATCCACTTATTTTTCATAACAAAATAACAAGCATTCAAGTATTCATTCCTAAGGAAAGTTTATGCATCATGTCAAGGGTTTAGTGCATCCATTCATGTTGTTGAGCCAAGATTGTGGATGTAGCATTGAAGATCTATTTGCAACCATTGTTCACATCATATCCAAGAATCCAAGATCTACATTCTTCATGACTACTACACAGTAGATTGCAGATTTGCTTCACAATACATCACACAAGGTGATATCCTTTACATATTTCATGGTTCATGCTTCATTTCATAATTTGGTTTAATTACCTACAACGGGTTTGACCAAGGAAAACCCCCATTTACTAAAAAACAAGTTTTTCCCATCTTACATATTTTTGATTGAAAATATAGGTTGAAGTCTTGAAGATCATTTGGAGTGCAAAATTGTAAAAGTTGAAAAGTTGCATTACAAAGTTGTCATCTTCATGGAAACTCACCTACAGGCTGAATCTGGAAGTTTCAAAACCTAAGATCGAAAAGGAAGCAAGTGCAGACCTTGGAGCTCAGGACCACATTCAAAGTTTTCAAAAATTCATAATGGGAATAATACGCCACCTTGGGTGTCTTAGTCCTCCCAAGCATATTTTTTCAGATATTCTTTCATATCCAGTTCCGACATCCGAAGACTCTGCATCTACCCTGAAAAATGGCAATTGGACTAATACGCCATCCTCAGCATCTTAGTCCTCCATAGCACTTTCTGATAGCTTCTTTGCATTTCCAAAAATTGCATCATATTTTCAGACTTCTCAAGTACACATACCCTAACTTGGTGTAGCTTAATTTCATCATTTGCACTCATTATTTGGCTTGCATTATTAGGTTTTGTGAGTTGAATGTTAAAGTGTCTTTTCCAAGCTTTGGCTTGGTGGTGAACCCCTTTAAAGATGAGAGAACCCCCTCCTAGGTCCTCCTCATTGTGAATTGAATCACCTTGTGAGGTTGTTAGTCAATTCAATTGGGACTCCTAGGACATTATTGAATGATAATAGGAGAATAATGGTGTTCTATGACCTAGGTTATAAACCATCTCCATTTTCCTATTGTTTAGATAGTATAAATACAGAATATGCTAGCAATGAAAATTGTACAGTTAAAGTGTGTGAGTTAGGTGTGTGGTTGTTCAGTGCAAAGCTTAACGTCGAGTTTCTAGATGCAGTGAGCAAAAGGCGAACTCTATCATTCATGCAAGTTGATCAGTGATTGCAGTGTAATATTTGTTGCATTGGGATTGTTGTCTCTTTGTAACAAGTCTTCTTTGTCTTCTTTGTATCTTTGTGGCAGTGAGCCCTCCGGTTTGTAACCTTCTGGACAGTGAGTCCTTATTTCAGGCAGTGAACCTTATCTCAGGCAGTGAGCCTTTTTGTAATCAGCTTTGATATTCTATATAGTGTGAGTTAATCCTCACCGTGTTTTTTCCCTCATTGGGTTTTCCACGTAAATCTGATATTATTGTGCTTGTGCATTTGCATTTGATGGTTAATCACTTAATCAGTTTACGTGTTAGTTCTAGTAATTGAATTTAAGGTTATAATCTATGACAACTGATTCACCCCCCCTCTTAGTTGTCCAATCCAATAGTTTTAGGGGTGCCTCTATACCATTCGACAAGTATAAACCCTCTTGGAATCCTCTGAGCGATCGTGATTGAGCAGTTGTCTCCAATTGTTGGGATTTTTCCTTGACATGGATATCAAAAACTTCCTACTTATCTCAATTAAGCCTTCTGTGTGAGTGAGAAGATCCCCAATGGTGGTGTGGACTATGAAAATGGAGTGCACAACTTCCGTTATCCAAA
Source organism: Sequoia sempervirens (assembly GCA_007258455.2). Lineage (NCBI taxonomy): Eukaryota > Viridiplantae > Streptophyta > Pinopsida > Cupressales > Cupressaceae > Sequoia > Sequoia sempervirens. Next base: position 12,174 of record VDFB02346178.1, on the reverse strand, counting down.
CCTAAAAGGGAAATGAAGGAAGAGGAATTTGATTTCACAAAGTTCACACTCAAGAACAAATCCTTGAGATTTCAATGCAAGAGATATTGAAATCTATCATAGGAGATTGTCCTTAAGGTAGGAAATTGATAAAGAAGATTAATTATTAATGCAAAACTAAGAAAATGCAAAGTGTTTGAAAACACGCTGTGATATGCAAAAAGACCTAGAGAATGACTTAGAAATGCAAATAAAATGAAACATAAAGCTATAAAATAGAAAGTGTGCACCAGGAAATGCGTTGAATATTGGAAATGCTGTTGATCTTGAAATTTTGACCTATTGGGACTCATATGTCATTCTGGGTGAATCAGTCCCAGATCTAGAAAATTACACCGAAGCCTATTTCAGCCAAATCGGTATCTGAATCCATAGAAATCTTTGAAAAACATGTAGAGTGGGACTCACATGTCACTAATTGTGTATAAGTCCACTTTGGATTTTCTAAAAACTTGAAAGTGGAATCAGAAGCTCTCGGTCTGCTCTTTCTCTTCCTTCAGGTGTTCAGATCCGAAACCCTAATTTTTGACATTGTAAGTAACTTTTTGTAGATATTTTGATCTAGCCAATAAGGAGATGACTTCAACAAGTTTGAAACCTATTCTTCAATCATATTCAAGCCTTCAAAGTACTCAGATATGCAATCACACAAAGAAAGAGAGGAAATGTTGAATGTAAGGGAATAGGGGTTTGCCTTGGTCAAATCCCGTTTAGGTAATTAAACCAAATGAAGAAATAAGATGAAGCATGAACATGAAATAATGGAATTAGAACCTTTCCATGATGATATATCTTGAGTTATTGCAACAATGGATGAAGAATCTTCCCGTGAATTCCTTAGAGAGTTATCTTGATGACTTAAAATGTAAAAACCCTAGCTTGCTTGACTTGAGATGGATAATGAATGATGAATGAATAATGAATGAATCATGAATTAGGGTTTAAAATATTTTTTATATATGAAATCCACCTAAAATTCCCATTAATTTGATCCCTAAGGTCGACATGGAGTAAAATTAAACTTAAAACCCAATTTTTACCACTTAAACCTCGAAAATGGCCCAAATGGGACTCATTCGCCAAGTTGGGTGACTTAGTCCCACCTAGATGGGACTCATTCACCCAAAGTGGTGAATTGGTCCCACAGGGGCTCTTTTGCTAGCTGGGATGTTAGGGAGTGAAGAAATTAGGTTTATATGTTGATTTCGTGAGGTCTTTGATCAAAATAAGCCTTGGGATACACAATATGGGGTCAGAGCCTAGGCATATTAATGATGATGTAAAGGATAATTAGGGCTAGGGACACAAAGTTCAATGTGAAAGTGTGATTAAATGTACTCTACAACACTAAAATAAGGTCCGCATAGCCTAGAAAGGAATGACATCCAATGTGTGTGTAAAACACACTACAACACTAGATTAAAACTATGTTTAATTTACAAGCCTTCTAAATTAATGTGAGAATGCAATTAAATACATTTTGAAGTATTGACTTAAGGGAAAAATAGGTCCATTAGACTTAAATACTTAATAAAAGTCTAGAAAAGTGTGAAAGTCATTTACAACACTTTACAACACCTTTACAAGACATCGATAAATGCATTTTATTTAGTTTGCAAGGGTCCAAGACCTAATGTGGATGTGTAAAAAACCTCACAACACTAGATCAAGGTGACATGAGGTCCAATTTATCATTAATTATTCCCAAATCAAGCAAGGAAAAAGGTGTACTTTTTTTATGTCCACAGGCAGTATAAAGCATTATTTCTGATAGCATATGACTGATGCCCTACCTGATGGTGATGAGGGTAGCCTTGAGACCCACAAGACTACTAGTATTGACTACTAAAAAATAGTCGTTATGATGCTCAGGCAGCCATTTTTGTTTAAATGATTAAAAATTTAGCAGCAAAGTCTAGTCCTATACCAAAGGTTAGTGGCAAAGTTTTGTCCTATACCTCTGGTTAGTAGGACAAGCACTAACACACTTGTTACTGGCCCCCACTTTTCCCACTATAAAGTGGAGTCAAACCTGTGACCTCAAGAGAGAAAACTCGAAGCCCCAACCAACTCCAAAATGGTTAGTGGAAAAGTCCAGTCCTATACATTGGGTAATCGGAGCATGCACTGGCACACTTCTTACTGACCCTCGCCTTTCCCACTACAAAGCGGAGTCAAACCTATGACCTCAAGGGAGAAACCCCAAGCCCCAACCAACTCCACTACAAGTGGTGGCTAAAAGGTTAGCGGAAAAGTCCAGTCCTATACCTCGAGTCAGTGGAGTAGGCACTGGCACACTTGTTATTGATTCTTGCCTTTCCCACTATGAAGCAAAGTCGAACCTATGACCTTGAGAGAGAAAACCTCAAGCCCCAACCAACTCCATTACAAGTGGTGGATAAAAAGGCTAGTAGTAAAGTCTAGTCATATACCCTAGGTCAGTGGAGCAGAGACAAAAGGTTAGTAGCAAAGTCCAGTCCTATATCTTAGGTAAGTAGAGCATGCATCAAGGCACACTTGTTACTGACCCATGCCTTTCCCACTATGAAGTGAAGTCGAACTTGTGACCTTGAGGGAGCAAACACCAAGCCCCAGTCAACTCCACTACAAGTGGTAGCTAAAAGGTTAGTGGTAAAGTCTAGTCCTATACCCCATGTCAGCGGAGCAGACACTGGCACACTTGTTACTGACCCCTTCCTTTCCCACTATGAAGTGGATTCAAACCTTTGACCTCGAGGGAGAAAACTCCAAGCCCCAACTAACTCCGCTACAAGTGATAGATAAAAAGGTTAGCAGCAAAGTCCAGTCCTATACTCCAGGTCAACGGAGCAGGCACTGGCACACTTATTATTGACCCTTTCCTTTCCCACTACGAAGCGGAGTCAAACCTATGACCTCGAGGGAAAAAACCCCAAGCCCCAGCCAACTCTGCTACAAGTGGTGGCTCTTTTGAATATTTGTATTAGTAGGATGTGGTAAAGCAATTAACGAGCAACTTACACATCACAAGAAATAGATTTGAAAAATAGAGCCACAACATGACATAACATTGGGAACCATAAAAAAACATACTAATCACTCTTATAGTATTAGAAAAAATGTTCCATACTTGGGGTTACCCTACATCAAAATGAAAATATAAACGAGTGTGACAACCAATCCCCCAAACAATTTGGCCCAAGGTGGCAAAGGAATGACTAGTGGACCTAGATGGACTTTGTTGCCTTGTCCTCTATTTTTCTTAATTATTCCTTTATGTTTGGAAGTATTTTTAGCTTATGTGCCTTGAGAACCCCATTTTTCAGAGATAATGCATTTTTTTTGTTTTTTTTCAAACTTTATCAATGTCCACACCTCTTATGTTGGTTTGATCTTTGGGGAAGAAAATTTATTAAGTTGTAAAGCCTTTTGGAGTTCTAAATGATAAGTGGGCAATGCCTTGTCTATGGAGTAGATACGATTGAAGATAATTGATAGAAGATTATAGTATACAGTCAAGAAAGCAAGAGTAGTCCTCTATGATGTTAAGCACTTCAAAGGTATAAATGAAAGTCTACAACCATGATGTATGAATGCAATAACATAGTCATCATGATAACTATAGTTTTACATAGGACAAAGGTAGTAATAAGATCAATATCCCAAGCAACATTCATGAGCCCAATAGTGAGCATAGAGATGCTATACTACAAGCTAGTGATGGTAGTTAGGAGGATAAGAGTGAAATGGTATGCTACAAGCTACTAATGCCACTAGCCTATATTTTTGGAGGTCAACAACATGAAAAAAAGAAACTCATAGATTATGAAGTGCATAACAATCTAAAATCAAATTAATTAAAAAGTACAAAACATGCTTACAAACTATCTAGAACCTGAAAGTCATTAAACAGTATTCAATTACAAAATACAATTTTTTATTTTAAAATTATAAATAGTCTATATATTACCTAAGTGAAACTTCAATGACCAAAGAGACACTAGAAGGTGTTACCATCGAAGCTCCAAGATTAACCTATTCAACATCCAAAATGAGATATAAGAATATCATTCATATAACATTTAGCTATTCACATTTAATATTTATAATTCTTTACTAGTTACATACCTCTACAACACGTGTGGTCGTGTAATAGGGAGGTGGAGGATCGCTAAAAATAGAGTAAACGCTTGACCCTAAAATTTCATTATAATCATTCAACTAATTTGGTTAATGTTACATTTCAAAAATGAAATTAAATTCAATGAACTTGATAACATTTACCTGACTATCAAGGCTGAATGCCTCATTAATGAGGGAATTTGTCATCACCATCTGATCAGTTGTAGATATACCCTAGGCACCTACATCCTGACTATGCACATGAGACAATCCCAATAATAATGAGGTGGAACTATACTCCCCGAAGACTCACCCGACTCACCCTGTGCTCAAGGAATAGCATGATATATAAGGCTATAGGTAAGGGAACTAATCAACTGCAATGTATTGACCTCAACACTCTCCTTCACAACGGAAGGGACATTCACATGCTCATACACTAGTCTAGCGAGTGCTCATCTCAAGTGTAGTCATTGTGCATCAATACATTCCCCCATTCTGTCTTGTGTGAAGCCCCCACCTTTACCCTGGAAGTTTCACATGCCAAAATAGTTTGGAATTTTATTGAGGAAAAACTCACAGTAGAGTATCCTCAAAAAATATTGCAGCACCTCATTGTTGTTGCATCAAGGATGGTCAAAAACCATTCACCACCTCCTCCAAAAATTATTCTTTATCCCTTGGTGATTGCACCAATGGATAGAGAACCTCTTGCTTGAAGGATGTAAAGGTTGATTCATTCTAGGGTTTTTGAATATTGCACACAAGTCAAATTTTGTAATGTTTTCATCTTTAACTTGTTTATAGGATAATTTATCTACATTAAATTCTCTAAACTCTTGTCTCTTCTCTAGCCAACTACTTATTTGCTTGCTAATTGCATCTACATGTGATATTATCAACTCAAGTGATTGAGCAAGTGTGGTTCTATGCGCGGTTGAGCTTGCACGATCTTTCAACCTTGCAATTAACTCCTCAATTGTTTTTTATTATTTTCAATCTACTCCATTAAATTTTTTGAGTTCCTAGAGCATGTTGAGGAATTGTTGTAGGTGTTTGTTGGGGTTTTTCTTCAATAGGAATTTGGGCATTTAGGTGAATCAAGATTTTGAGGAGGAATTTGAGGAGGGTTTGGAGGTTCATTATCATTTCCTGAAAATTAAATAAATTTACATCAAAAAACATATTAAACCTACCTATTTGATGTCAAATTCACATAAAAAATAGAAATTACTTACTTCTTTGACCTCGCCAACATTGTGACGATATTTTCATGAAGATTCGATGAATAATTCAATGATTTTGGCCTTCCAAAAGCATGAGAGCATTATGTAGGGGTCTCAAGCCAAGAAGGAGAATAGTTGTTGCAAAAAATTAGAAGGAGCTTTTGGTTTTTTATTTAAATAAGATATAACGCGCTCACATTATAACACAAATGCATTATAGCTTGGGAGTGACCGAGCCATCAAGCCTAAGGCTCGATCACTCCAAGACATAATGCGAGTGTGTTATAATGTCCTCGCATTATGGATTTAAAAAAAAAAAATCAAAGGGGCGGTATCTTTTTGCACCCACCTAGTTGGTCATTGATGTCAACAGTATGAAGATTGTTGCAGATTGCTAGTGTTGAAGTTGTTGGTGGAACTGTCATTAGTGTTGTCAGTACCAATGGTAATATGGATGTGTTGTGGTTTGATAAGGTGTTGTGGTATTGTCATTAGTGTTTTCATTGATGTATTGTATGGTTGCAATGTAGTTGCAGTAAGTTCACTTGGTTTCCAAGTACTTTTCAAAAAAATTGAATAAAAGAGTGTGCAGTGTGACAAAGGTGTGTTCCATGTTGTGCTCCACATTTATTCATGCTTGAAGATATTCTTGTGTGGTTTAGATATGATGATCAAAGGTGTTCAGAGGTTCTATATCTAGAGTTTCAGGTTTTGGATCATTTTGCAGTGAAAGTTATGTTTGACAGTTTGTTTGTCTATGTAGAAGGTTGTCGAGGAGAAATAAGATTGCTTTGCATTTCTCTATAGTAAGTTTTCTTGTCTTACAAATTTTGGAACGTGCTTATATTTTTTGTAACTTCATTCCCTTGAGGTTTTAGGTGTTGAGGTGTTCCACAAGGTTAGTAAGTTGAATGTTTGTGTCAATGTGTCTAGTTGCATAAAATGAAATTATTATTTGTTTCAAGTGGTTGTGGCAGAGTTGTAGAATATTCTGATGATGCTAGAATATTTTGAGATGTTATGTGTATGTTGTGAAGTGTTTTCATCTGGTATGTGTGACCTAGAGAAGTGTGTATGTGGTCACTTGTAGTGTTAGCTTAGGTTTAGTCAACTTGGCATGCTAGCACTATTTGCAGAGGTACCTTGAGGATTGTGGATGTGTTGTGTAGCATGGTGATGTGGATTTTGGTCCTACTTAACACATGTTGTGGTCATCCTTCACTTTTTTCCACCACAGAGGTGTTTGGTGCTGACCTATTTTGGTGTTATGTAAGGACCCAATCTATTAACCCAAAACTTACCACTATATTTTTTTATCTTGATTATTATCTTATTATGTGTTCATTAAATTGTATACTCAACTACTCTATATATCCATACGGGATAGGAATCCATCCATCCAGGATAGGCATCCAACCATACGGGTTAGGAATTTTTCCATACAGGATAAGAATTCATCTATCCATCCGGGATAGGAATCTACCCAAATGGGGCAAGAATCTATCCATAAAGGATAGGAATGTACTCTAGTAAGAGACTTAGACTCGTTAGGACCATCTAAGTCCTAAGTCACTCACTAAAGACTACACTCCCCTTGAAAGTGCACCGAGGTCATGACATGTTGCATTTTTTAGGTGCATACATTTCATTAAGGCTGACCTAATTGAGATTGTTTAGGTCGTGTACGATATAAAATCAAGGTAAATTGTTGGAGATGTTTGTGGATCTGTAGAAGGTGTGAAAGAGGTGAATTTGATTAAGTGAGGTGATTTGAGTGTGAGCTTAATGCCTATGACTCTAATGCAGTGAGCAAAAGGGCCTACATTTTTAGTGTGCTTGAATTTGCTAGAGGAAATGAGCCAAAGGTTGTGGATGACATAAAGTTTCGGTGGTGGATTTCTTCTATTTCCTTGAGATAGTAAATTTCTTTGTAATAGTCTTCTTCTATTCTTCTTTCTCCTTGGCAATGAGCCTTTCTTCTTCTTTTTTGGGCAATGATCCTAATTGTATTTAGTGTTGCAATTCATATATATGTGAGCTAGTCCTTACCATGGTTTTTTCCTTTTTGGGTTTTCCATGTAAATCTGATGTTCTTATGTGTTGGATGTGTTTGCATTACTGTTTCATATGTTTACATTTTGCTAATGCATGATAAGGGTTTAAGGGCTAACAAGGGTTTGAATGTTGATGAGGGATTGAATGTTTTAATGTACAATTGATTCACCCTCCCTCTCAGTTGTCCTGTGCATCTAACACAATGGTGTCATCCAAGAAACCCTTCCATCTTCATCACCACAACCAATTTTTGCCCACCTAATTATGGTCTCCCCAATTGACGTAAATGAAAATATTCTTTTGGTCATGCCACAACCCCTTGGATAGGAAAATAGCTAATTTAAGATATTAGTTTTGGCCACGTCACCATTACGCCACAGTCTCTTTGACAAAAAATAACTAAATTAAGACAATTCGTAGTTCTTTTCTTTTACTTTTTTAACATAAATCAAATTTTCTTTCCTATGCAAGTTATAAATATTGTAGCCAAGGCATTTCTTTTAGATCATTTTTTGATTTACAGGAATCCAGTTCATGATAGTGGATTTGTTCCTAGAAATATTGTAGATGTGTTGTAGAATTGAGAGGAGAAGAAAAAAAACATTGCAAACGCAAAATACCACATATATAACAAAAGTTAAATAACGTGGAGAGATTTGAGGCATTTTGTTGAGCAAATTATTGTCACTCGCATAGCAGACTACAATGATCAGGATGATTTGTAGCATTTAGAGAGTGAAAAATATCTCTCAATTATCTCAATTTTCATGCTCTACAATTTTTCATTTATACATATTTAAGGTGCAAAAAATGATATGATATCCTCCTAGAGCTATCTTAATTTCTATGCTCTACAGTCTTTCCTTCATGCATGCAATATGCCTCTAGATGGTCACACACAAGAAACTCTTCAAATTTCATATTCATGATCAACAATTTCAGACAATGTTGTGGATCATGCTCAGTTTCATGGATAAGTAAATGTGTGTGCGTCTGTAATCTGGGATGTCAGATGGTTTCATTCAACTCAGTATGAGAGTGGTTTCAAGTCAAGTTTCTTTAATTCTCAGATGTCTTCAAACCTCCTCCATGAACAGGTCAGTTCTCAATCAATCCAACCTACAGAATATGTCAAGAAATACAGAAGAAAAATAAAATATGTGAACAAATATAGAAATGATTGTTAACATAAACCAAATTTGACAGACGAACAAAGGGTACCTAAAATTTAGTGGCAAAATTCCACAACAAAAGGAAAAGTTGGCGGCTTTGAATCTATGGTAAATATGAACTTTGCTTTCAACCCGTGAAGTAATTTTAAGTAAACATACATTCATTATATAGGATTTTTTTACTGTGGAACAGCTGGACCAAAACATATTAATTGCAATGTTTATCTCTAGTTTCAATTTGATCTTACCTTTTGTCCGAGCACCAAACCAATGCATGGGGAAAGGAAATAAATGTTGCACAAACAAGGATGCTACACATGCAAAATGAAATAAATATTGTGCAACAATAGTTCTAGATAACCGATACAGTTGCAACCGAGATCTGTTCACAATAAATGTAAACTAAATCTTTTATATTCTTCCCATTTGACAAACGATTTTTCCAGGAGAATTTTCCAACGTAATTTATTTTCAAGTGTGAGACAATTCTAATGAGCTCTGCTAACAATATATAACCTATCAACTAATTAACATAATTTAACTTGAAAAACAAATATACACATATATATTAAGGACTAATAGACATTAAATATGTACAACTCCATTAACGTGGCCTTACATTCAATACGTCCTAACCAATAAATAAGCTTACGGTAAGAAACATTAAATATGGATATCTCTAAGTTGGAAGAATGGTTAGACAAGGTTCGTGGGAAAGACATTCATTTGGTCAACTTTGTAATAAAATTGCTCTTATATGCTGATGATTTCATATTAATTGCTAAAACTGTGTTTGATTTGAGAAAGCATTTGAAGGCTCTTGAAACGTTTTGTCAAGAATTCGAGATGCAAGTGAACACTAGCAAAACCAAAATAATGATCTTCTCACTGGGAAGAAAAAAATAGCAAATTGAATTTCTCTTTGAAAGTAGGCCGTTGGAAATAGTGGACAAGTACAGGTACCTTGGGCTTGATTTTCACAACAAACTCAGCTGGGAAACATGTAGAGCAAAAAGAATTCAGGACAAAAATGTGCTACTAAGGAACAAGAGGTTCCTTAAAGGTACACAAATCTACCTCGATGAGGACCTAACCATAACATAGCAAGAAGAAAGACGAAAAGAGTGGGAAAAGGTAAAAACAACAAGTGAAGGTAAATGGGCTTGGTTGCAAAATGGTAAGGCCCAAGTCAATGACAGAGTTACACATCAAAAATAGGAACTCGGGGCCCTCCAGGAATATTTATCTATAGTAAGTTGGAATTGCAGAGTTTATCCTCAGAGAAGAGGACCTGGTTTAGGGCCCATAGCAGCTGGAAAAGACATTATTACCTCATGAGCATGAATGGTGTAAAATTCCAGATTTTGAAGGATATAAAAAGGTCTCAATTTGGAATGAGAGAACATAAAATGGCAAAGGTCATGGTGGAGTTGTAGTCTTAATCAAAGAATCATGGGACAAAAATATAAAAGTGGAGAAAGAAGATCCAAACAAATAGTACATATGGTTAAAAATAACAGAAAATCAGACTACAATTAGATTGGTTGCTTGCTACTTCACCCCAAAAGGCTCCAAATCTTATAAGAAAAGGAGTCTAGATCATGAAGATCCCTTTGCCTCTCTCAAAAAAGACATTTTGGTGTTTAACACTATGGGAGAAGTTATATTAATAGGTGATTTTAATGCTAGGATAGCTAACACTCAAGCTCTTAACTTGAAAAGCAAAGATAAAGAGAAAGATGATTCGCTATGGCTGGAAGAAGAGAACCATCAACTTTGGGAACGAACCTCTCAAGATAATAAATGTAATGTCACTCACTTTGGGGCAGAATTGTTGGGAGTATGCAGCTTATTCAACTTGGTAATATGCAATGGTATGAGATCATGGCCAAGATCAGGCAACATCACTTGTAAGACCTCAAATGGACAAAGTGTGGTGGATTATGTCATTCTATCTTGTAACTATACAACAAAGATAATGGAGCTAGTGACTGGTAAATGTCTAATAGAGTTGAAATCATATCACAATCCAATATATGTAAAACTTGACATCCACATAATCAAGCAGCGAGGGGAACAAGACCTTATCAGCAAGAAGAAAGCACCCCCGCAGGGAAGGATTCTCATGACTCAAGAAAATCAGAAAATCTTCAAAGATGCCTTCTTTCAGGAATCTGGAAAAAAATCATATTACATAAAGTAGCACTCAATAAACAAGAACACATTGATTCCTCTAGTACACAAAGCTTTGGATGAGTGTAAGAGGAGTAGACCCAAGAGAGGAAATACAAATACTTTCCCAGGAAACCCGTGGTTCGATGAAGAGTGCAAGTTAACAAAAAGGAAGCTTCTTAAGGAGGGAATGACAATAGAAAACAAGAAAGAGTATGAAAGGGTGATACGAAGTAAAAAAGAAAAATATGTAAATACAAGAAGATTGGAGCTGATCACCCTTGGAAAGAACAACCCCAAAAAAATTTGGAAGGAGCTACAACAGAAAAGAAAAAAAATGGAAAATAATATTACAAGCTCGCAATGGCTAGACTATGCAAAGCTACTTTATGAGCGTGAGCAGGATAAACATAGACCTCCAATAATCAACACAGCCACCGAATTGTTCATTGTAGAAGATATTAGTTAAGGCATAAAAAGGTTGGCAGGAGGGAAAGCGCGAGATATTGATGGGCTGCAAGCATAGCATTTAAAGTGGGGTATCGAGGTCCTTGCACCTTGTATCAGGGGTATTTTCAATAGGGTTATTCAAGAAGGCTTCCCAGAAGGATGGACCACTAGTGTTGTTATCCCCTTGCACAAAAGGGGTGACATAAATAACCCATCAAACTACCGCACTATTATGATTAATCCTCTTCTAGGAAAACTTTTTGGAAGCATGATTGAGTGCAGGATTAGCAGTTGGGCTGAAAAAGAGGGAAAAAGGGCTGAGGGACAAGCTGGTTTTAGGCCCAAACATTCCACTATTGACCATGGAGTTACCCTTAGATTCTTGATTGAGAAAATTTGGGATGTTCAAGGCGATGAAGCTTATTGCTGCTTTGTTGACTTTAAAAAAGCCTTTGACACGGTTCCACGGGGTAAGTTATGGAAGAGAATGGAGGATTTGGGAGTTCCGCATGAGCTTAGGGCAGCTGTTCATAGGCTCTACGAGTAGGTCAGAGCTAAAATCAGAACCACATTTGATGGTATGTCGGAATGCTTTGGCAACAATGTTGGTGTCAAGCAAGGTTGCCTGCTTTCCCCAACATTATTTGGGCTTTACATCGATAAGTTGGAAGAATGGTTAGACAAGGTTGGTGGGAAAGGCATTCATTTGGCCAACTTTGTAATAAAATTGCTCTTATATGATGATGATCTCATATTAATTGCTAAAACTGCGCTTGATTTGCGAAAGCATTTGAAGGCTCTTGAAACATTTTGTCAAGAAGTCGGGATGCAAGTGAACACTAGCAAAACCAAAATAATGATCTTCTCACTATGAAGAAAAAAATAGCAAATTGAATTTATCTTTGAAAGTAGGCCATTGGAAATAGTGGACGAGTACAAGTACCTTGGGCTTGATTTTC
>VDFB02346177.1:0-38921 GCA_007258455.2 Sequoia sempervirens | reverse complement strand
CGATAAAAGGATTGAAGAAGCTAAGCACGTCGGATGGAATTTGTATTGGTTAATAGTGAATCTAGTGGCAGTATCCCGCTGAGACTTAAGGGAGTGGAGTTGGACGAATTTGATCATTGGAAGATGAAGGAAATGGAACTAGGGTTGAAGACTAATGAATTGCAGAATGTAAGTGCCCTGGGTATGAATCTATAGGGAGAATTCCCCTAGATTGTCGACAAAGAGTCTATCTTGTTCCTGTTGAGTTGATTCAAGGATGGTAGCATCATTTTGGACAAACCCTATCTGATCACTAAGGAAGCCATTGAAGCTATTACTAGATTGTGCAGAGTTGGTGACCTCCTTGGGAAGAAAATAGTGAAATATAGAGACGTGGAGGAACTTACCGGTATCGACAAAGACCCCCGAGCTCTACTGATAAATACCATTGCCGATCCTGTAGTAAGGTATGTTGCTTACGGTATCACTTACAAAATCTATTTCCGAAATCGTGAAGGTTCTACTTCGGCTATTGCTGTGTATCTTGCACATAAGATGGTGAAGGAAAAGAAACAATTTGACCTGTGTAGCCTAATAATGGAAAACCTAATTGAGAATGTCAAAATGTCTTTGGTTGAGAGTTATCCCTTCCGGTTTGGGTCTCTGCTCATATGTTTAGTATTCTACTTTCTGAGTTTGCTATTGTCAAAGGAGAATGTTAAGTGGAAGTCCAGCATCCCTGTCGGGAAGCAAGTTTACAAATATTTGGAATGTATGGAAGATAAAGCAAGTGCATGCAAAATTTATTTCCCAACCTTACAGATGGATCTGTGCTCCAGTATGATAGTGTCTAGTGCTATGCCTATCAGTTAGTTTGAGGAGGGTTCCTCCTCTGATAAGGAGTTAGAGGTTGTCATTGGCGGTTCCCCTGCGGAACCTTAAAGGACGAAAATTAACACAAAAGATGTCATCACTATCTTAGAAGAGAAGAAGGAAGAAGAGTCTCTGCTTGGATCTGACTTTTTCAATCTAGATAAAATTCGTTTGGTGTTGGATGAGGGTGATATGAAAAGATTGGTGAAATGTGGTATGCCTGCTCTCTAGACAATAGGCCTAGAATTGAAGATACTTTTGTTGATTATCTGCTCAAAAGGGGTATTACTGTTTTCATTGTTTCTGACTCATTACCGAATGACTTGGTAGAAGTTGTTGAAGAAAGCTTGTTGCGGGAAGGATCTGAAGGTCATAAGATCCAAGCTATGATTGAGAGAAGATGTGTCAAAGCCAAACAAAAATTATCCAAACACATTGGTGAGACAAGAGAATGCATTAAGGAGATGTCTGACATCTATAGGTATTGTCTCTAGTGACCTATTGCTGTTGATAATTTTAGAAGCAGAATTGAAGCTATTGAATCTGAATTGAATGATATTGGAAAGTGTTTTGACTTCTTCAAAGATAAAGATGGAAAACAAAGAATAAGAGTTGGAGAGTTGCAAGCTGAGTTATTGTCTATTTAGAGACATAGGGAAGATTTGATCAGAACTTTCTGGTTGGTCAAGGAAATTGTTGAGGTCTGGTTGGATCATCTCTTTGGGATACTTTTTGATGTAGAGGATTGTGAACGATAGTGCTTGTCTCCGGACTAGTCATCTTCTTTTAAGTTGTTGGCTCTACTGGACAATATGTGTGCCAGAATGGTTTCTGCAGTGCAAGTTTGGAAGAAGATTCTTCCAACTGTGAGAGAAAGATACAAGAAAAATTTTCGTGTGAAAAGTGTTATTTTTACTTGATCTCCCGAATGTTCTTATTTGGCCCTTTGCCTTTGATGGCAAAAAGGGGGAGAAAAATGAAGAAAAAAACAAAAACAAAAAAGAGGAACTGATTTGCTTGACAAAGGGGGAGCACTTTGAGATTTGGAGTTTTGTTTTTGCAGTTTTTGAGTTTTTGCTGTTTTGCCATCAATGCCAAAGGGAGAGATTGTTGAGAAGTTGTTGAGATGATTTAGCATTGTTGTCATTGATGTCAAAACTTGGGATTCAGAAGGTTGTGCTTCAAATGATATATAGAAATGATCTATTCTATCGAGTGCTATGATGTTGCGTAGTGTGGATGTTATCCTTGATCTTGATATGGTAGTACTTCTTTTTGGGACATTCGTGGAAGACAGTTAATGCATAATAATGAAGACTAATCTTTTGATATTGGCTACCGTGCTCAAAGCTTATTCCAGGTATCTTGCTATCCGAACATTCATGTAGCATGTTACAAGTTTTGGTATGTCTAATTGTGTTTCTCCGGTTGGTACTGAAATTGATGGAAATCAAGATTTGGTCTTGGTTGTGGCATTCCCATCCGCTCCGGATTATATTTCATGCAATTCAAAGTTCGCTATCTTTTGGTAATTATGCTATCTTATGTATGAACTATTTATGGGTCCCATGGTAACGTGGTAAGGAGATCTTTATGTGCGATATATTCTTTGGGCCCGGTGCTAGTGTGCCAAGCCATATTGAATATTTCAAGGTTGTTCTTCAAGCTGACATGTTTTGCTAGGCTGACTTATTTTGTTCTATGGGCATATATATATATAGAACATCTCTTTGCTTCAAGACAAGAAGTATGGTGTGTGCGAATAGATAAAAGGGTGCGAAGGATTATGCGATAAGAAATAGAGAAGGAAGCTGAAGGCAAGTGTCAAGAAGAAGTAATTTGTATTGCAGAGGTTGTGCAAGGAAGGTGGGCAGAAGATTCTTGATCGGATCTGTTGCAAACAAATATTGTGCTCTTAACTAGAACTGACTTCATGCATATGTAGATGCAGCTTCATCAGTTCATGTTTTGTTAGTAAGACTATTTTATGCTTTGTAGTTTGTATTAATCGGGTAGTGAGCCTTATGTGCAGTGAGCATTTTGGCAGTGAGCCCTTGTAAAAATCACCTTAACTGGTGTTCTATAATTGAGAATTAGCATTCTCTGTGGTTTTGCCCTTCTTGGGTTGCCACACAAATTCTGGTGTTGTTATGTGCTTTCATGTTCATATTTGTTA
The DNA here is from genome assembly GCA_007258455.2 of Sequoia sempervirens. Lineage (NCBI taxonomy): Eukaryota > Viridiplantae > Streptophyta > Pinopsida > Cupressales > Cupressaceae > Sequoia > Sequoia sempervirens. The sequence goes on along the minus strand of VDFB02346177.1, from coordinate 35,893 downwards.
GATTATTATCTGATTGAGTTAAGCTTGTTCCAGATTAATTAAAGTCAAGAAAATTGTTTTATAATAACTGATTCGCCCCTCTGCCCACTCCCCCCTCCCCTTCAGTTATCCGGACTGTTCAACACAATGTACCCAAGTCATTTTGCTCATCGCATTCCTTGCCACTATGATGTGGAGATAATGTAGTAATGCTCTTCTCAAGAGATGGATCATTAGTAATACCCATATCTTCATGTGGCTAATTACAAGGAAACAATTCTTCTTTTATCACTTGGACAATTTCAACATGCTTTTCTTCAATGGCTGTTCTAGAACCTTATTCACCTATAGGCTGATCAATAACTGATAATTTACCACTCTTCACAATAGCATAACCCTTATCTTGTAAATCATCAAACTTTTCCAAACATTGCAGATTATCATCATAGGGTTTGATTACTTCCACACCTGAAAGTGAGTGGATGTTCCTTGGCCATCATTTGCAACTATTGGCACATTTTCAACACACAATATCGACTCTTCTTCCTCTCTTTTTCTTATGTAGTACCTGTCAAAAGACTCTGTATCCTTGATAGCTTTGGGTTCACCTAAGTACTCATCAAAGATTCTGATAATATCCTCATTCACGTGTATAGTTTTTCCTGTTGATCTTAAATATTCTTGGAATGTTAGAAGATCCCTATATTTTTGATACCTTCCATACCATCTAGCAATTTTGGAGGCCGCAATTTCATTGTCCTTCTCTCTCATTCCCATGATTCACATTGACACTAATTTCTCTACAAGCTGGCAGAATCCTTGCTCTGATACCTCTGAAATATCCCAACTGAAATATATGCTATTTTTTAATTTTTGCAACACAGATTTATGCCCTAATTTCTGCCCAAACCCTAATTTGCTGATATAAATTTCTGAGTTTAAACATGCATTAGCAGCAGCATTTAATCTTCCCAATGACAAAAAAAAATCATAGCAGATTTGTTTAACCATGAACAAGTATGTAGCCAGCACAATGAATCATCAAAACATCCACCAAAAACATGCCAAATTCTGATAATCTGAATGTTGAGTTTGCTGCTACAAAATCAGACCTACTTATGGATGCAATAACACTATGAAATGGGCTCCAAACATGCCCAACAGCATACAATAGCTTGCTGATATGAAGAAACTCCAAAGATGCAATGAAAATGATGCTCTATCCTAACCTTAGCTGGGCGAAATTGCACCAGCTCACACAAATGCAAGTAAAATGCAAATATATGATGATGAATGACTCCAAAACCCTACCACAAGGGTGCGCTGGCCTGCTGGTCTGACTGTAGGGTTTGCAACCCTTAAAATCATGCAAAACTGTCCAAACTTGCCACAATTCGCCCCTCCAAACCTGGTCACTCCTTTGAAAACTTGGGCACCCTATCCTAGGAAGAAACCCTAGGTCAAATGCACATAGAAATTGCCTCCCTCAAGTCACCTAGGCTGATGTAGCAATCTGAGCATGAATATCTAGCATAAAACTTCATTGAAGCACAAGTGAACCTCCCTCATGAAGTCCTCCGTTGAAGAGCTAGGTTTTCGTCCAACTCCTCCAATATTCTCAAACGTTTTCATCCTTGGAATAATTGCCAAAGTGCAGATAAAAAAAGCAGAGATAAGTCGCAGGATGAGAAAAGCCTCCAAATGAAACTTGTATATATATATATATGAAACTTCCCCATTTCCCTCCAATTTGGCCAACCTAATTTGGGCCCCAAAATTCAAATTTAATATTTTTTTTAAACACCCAAAAAAGGTCCGTCCAGTCTCATAGAAAATTATAAAAATATTTTGCCTTGACCAAAAATCATAATAAATATCATTTAACCTCCTCCTTGAGTGCCAAAATAAAAAATAATAAAATATTATTTTTTTCTCTTTATTTTTCTTGCTCGCCTCAATAAGGGACATTACAAAGGAAAAGAGAAATTGACTCTGAAAATTTGAAAACAAAAAGCTACTACATACTTAGGCTTGTGATATTGTCACAATAGTTGGTAGTGTTTGGAGAGGGAACCCTTTGAGTGTGGCAAATCAAATTGTCTTGGTGATGGAAACTCTCAACGAGCAGATCAAAATTCAGAGTGACTTAGAAACTTTATAAGTGTTTTTGATTTGTATATTTATCAAACAAGCATGCTTAGTGTTTTTCATCAACGTTTCAAATCATCCTCTGTGATTCATCATCAAGATAAGAGAGAGCTAAAGAGAAAATTGATTAGTTGCAGACCAAGAAGAGCTAAAAAGAACTTCATTAAGGAGTTGAAATTCTAAGATTTCACTTTGGTTTTCTTTTGCATGCTCTTGATTCACTTCTTTTTCTTCATTTTGAGTAAGGGATTGTGGAAACTTGATATCTTAAAGCATGCTTAGATTTGTAAGTTGTATCAGACTAGTGAATTTCAAGTTGTATGTGTGCTTGAGCTTTGAATAAAATATAAAAATATTAATTGCTGTGGTATTTTTTGTGTTTGTTAATTTTGTGTGCTCTTAGTTCGGGCCTTTATAGTGGTAGCAAAGCTAGGACTTGGGCAACTTGAGGGAGGTTTAAGAAAAAAGGTTATTGCATGTTAGTGAGGATAGAGAGACCAAATATCAACTAAGAGAATGGAGGAAATAGAAGATGGCACATGAAGATAAAGAGTTGGAATTATTCAACATGACGAGATCCTTGAAGGATGGACAAGAGCTCATTGATCTCTCCACTAGGAGAATGCAAATGCATGGACCGAACCATGCCACTATGCCTTTGGTAACGGTGAACAAAGGGAATCCTTATCTTCAATGGTGAACTAGACGCCCTATTGAAGTCAGTCATTGGTATTGGATTATTAAGAGTCACTTTCTTGTAGAGAGAAGCCATGACTCAAGAAGAGGATATGGATTACTAGCAGGATGATGACTTGGATGTTCTCCATGTTGATTGTGAGGTGAAGAGTGTTAAGTTTCGAGTAGACATCTCTTTTATGAACTTCTTTACATTGAAGTAGAAAACCAAAATTAGGAATGTAAGGAGACCCACCCCAAACCAAGGTCTACAATGTAGATTGGGGAAGCTCATTGATCCCTCATTTGATAGATCCAACAATGCATTGACCTGAGCTTGGATCCAAATATCGAATACACATTTCTCATTGAGCCCCATTGTTATTGAAGATGAGTAAGATAAAATTGGAGGCCAAAAATTAATTAGAGAAGAGGGATTGAAGATATAAGAAGAAGATGAACTACATTGACAATTTGAAGTTTGAAGCTAAAGAAATAAAGTTTGAGGAAACATTGGAATTATAACGAAATATTGAAGAGGCAATACAAAAGTACCTTGCAAAAATAATTGAAAATGAAGTAGAAAAAGAAAGATGATGTTGTATGTTGAAAGGGTTTAAGTGTTATTGAGCCTTATCTCAATATACAAGAGACAACAATACTGCGGATGAGTGCATGGATAGCTATACTTTTTAGTAGTAAATTTTGGTGGATGCCAACTTTGTACCACTAGTGAGGAAAATATTTTCCTTTGGCAGTTATCTTGAAGAAGTATCTACATTTCTGGAGATAGATTTTTGTTTAGACGATTTGAAGATTTAATTTAGACATAAAGAGAAATGTATAAGTGCTAGAAAGGATAAATCTTATTTTGGTTTTTCTTTGTGTAAGAAAACTAGTAGGTAGTGAAGGTCTTTGATACATTGACAAAGTTTCATTGATAGATAACAAGAGTAGATTGACAAGGACATAGATAGACAACAAAATTTTGGGAGAGGTTGTTTTCTTTGAAATTATGACTATTAGTACGATGAGTAAGAGAGGCACAGATTGTAGGACTTCCAGATTTACTTCCACATAATCCTTCACCCATCCCTATCTCCAATAGACATGGTAGGCCAGATTTGTATGTGTGTTAATGCTAGCACATTTAGATTTTAAAGTTTTATCACATTAGTGAATTTCAAGGTGTATGTGTGTGTTTGAATAAAATATAAAAATATTTATTGCTGTAGTATTTTTGGGTTTGTTCTTTTGTATGCTTTTAGTTCTGGTCTTTACACATTCATAAATGTATGAGTATTAGTAAGCAATAATTGTACACATAAAAAGAAGTGAAGTGAATACTTAAATTTTTTGTTATTTGGTGTTTGGATGGGTCTCCCTTGAATTTGCTAATATTGAAAAAAAAGAGCCTCCCCTTAGCCTGCTTCTACATTTGCTACTAGTCAATAATTAGGTCCCTAACCTCAACCTTAAGTGACATTATGCCAATGTATGTTGAGAGACCTTCCATAACCTTACCATAAACATATTTGAAATCCATCAAAAAGAAAAAATTGGAGTTGAGGTAATACCCTACTGCATGAATGGGTTGGTGGAGTTGGTTATTCCACTTCCAATGAATGATCCAAATCGGTTCAAATTTTCTTCTATCTCACTTGTAAGAGTTTCCGATGGCCTCCTTGGCATTGTCTATGGCCTCATAAATGCAAGCCATCAATTCTCCATGTACCAAGCACAAAACTCTGACTAAAGGACCAACACTTTCAAACAAATTAAAGTTGCAATGAAAAATTGAATATAAAAAATTGAACAATAACTTGTAATCAGAATTTAGAGAAAGTAAAATTAAAGTATAAAATTTAAAATAAAATTTGAAGCTATCTCGATAATCTTTGCAGCTCTTTTCACAAATACATTATCAAAATTTGTCTTTGCATTTCTCTCTCAACTAGCTTTTTTTGAATAAGAAGAATCCACCCATTGTTGGTTTATAAACATCCGCTTAAAAGATGTTACCATACTACAAATGCTTTGCAAGGTGAGGAAGTTAGCTACAAATCATGCTGCATCCACTTGTGCATGGTTTTTCCCTTGGGTGTAATCTCTCACCTAATTAAGTATTGAAGGGTGATTGAAGATGTATTTGTTGATGTTTCTCTGTACCGTAGGTTTTTCTCAATCAAGATCATGTATATCCTTCAATAAAAGATCAAAACAATGGGCTGCTCAAGGGGATTTAAAAAGTGTTGGAGTGCCAGCACATTTTCTATCTCCACCTTTAACACAATCTCCTCCAAAATTAGACTCAAATTCTTTGCATTTTTAATTTTGTTTGAGCCATCTATAGACTTGAAGAACACCATCTCTTCGTTTGAAGCTGTTGGAAAATTGATGAATGTATGATTCCTTCCATTTGTTCATCCATCTGATAAGATGGTGCATCCATATGTGCATCACTGCCTCCTTTGCTTTTCTCCATTTGTATTTGGATTTGCTACTACCTTTTTGAGGAAGAACTTACTTATGTCATGTCGAGTAGGCACCCTGTACCTTTTTCTCACAATTGTCAAGGCTGTGACCAAATTCTTCCAATATGGGTTTTTTGCCTCACTGAAAGGAAGGTTGTTCCTCATGCTTGTCTTTGTCCCAAGACATATCTTCAAGCAAAGGCTGCAATCTTGACATGTTTCGTGGAACAAAACAATCTTGCGACTGGATATTGCTTGAACTTGATGAAGGGGATGTGCCATGAATCTGTGGAATATGAATGGAGCTCACAATCTTTGTCATGTCTACCTCTGTTTCTTGTGCTGTGTCAGGATTCATCACTGCTGTAATGGTTGTGTTTGTCTTCATCATTTTTTTATCCCATCAATGCAAGAGCTGCATTCATCTCTTGTCTACTCTCTGTCTTACCATTGATATACAATTTCACATTGCAGCTAGCAATGGATGCAAGGTGGTAACTGAAGTGATTAGTGCCTACACTCATCTTCAGCCCCAATAGTTGCAAATAACAATTACTGTGGTTGGTCCTGTGGTTGGTCATGGTACACTATGCTTCCAAGCAGCATCCTTTCCTCCAACAAGATGGCTTCCACTTCCTAATGCCATTGGATGCTAAGTGCAAAGCCTAACATTAGGAAAATCAGAAAAATAAAAATAAATTAATTGCAGCATTTTAAAATAGAAAAAATTATTTAAATCAAAAAGCAGTGTTTTAAATTATAAACAGCATTTTTAAATAAAAACAATGCTAAGTTGAATTCATATTAGAGTTGAATAAACATCAATGATTTAAATTTTAAACAAGAACAGCATTTTTATTCCATAAACCCTCCCCTAACTTAAAAAAACAGCTTTTATAAATATAAAATATTTCTAGAAATGCTTGGAAAGAAACAGAAAAATGAAAATTGCAGAAAAATTGCTTCTTAAATTGCACAAGGAAGATTGCAGATGTATTGTGAGAAGAATGAAGGTTGGATTGAGGTTTTAAAGACCAAAAAACTGTGTTTTTCCTGTGTTCAGGCCACATCCTGTGTTTCTGCCATGCCGGTTGGGTCTGACCCGCAGACTTGGCAAGTAGTCATTGTGAGATTGCATACCAAATTTGTGCTGTCCTCGTGATGAGTCCATGGCAAGGTTTCTCAATTGTCATTTTAATATATGAGAACTCAATGCTTCTGTGAGTTCTCTGTGAATTTTTTAACTATGCTACAGATCATAAAATGTATCTAAACTTCAGGCTTTTACAAAAGCTTTGTGATTAGGTTTCCCCTAAGCATTTTAAAGAAAAGAGACTTTCTGAACTCCAAGTGCGGTGCCTATTCATAAAAAAAATAAACCAGGGTGCTTAGATGCCAACCAGGTATTAAGGTTTTGATCTAGGATTTTGACACACAGTTACCATTTCTAAAATTCTTTAATTTCCTCATTTCGTTTTAAAGATTATGTCGGGGAAGTGAAACACAATAATCATAAGTTGCAGTTCATCTACAGGAGATATGAGGTCCATTCTTGTGAATGATAGAGGTTTGGTATTTATGCAGATTTTGTGGACAAGCTTTCAAAAAATGGCAAGTGGATAGAAGCCATCAGATATGCCTATACATTTGGCATAATGGATAAAGTGAAGCTGACAGATTTGTTGAAAACATATTTAGAGGATACAGATAAAGCCGTAAAGGAGATGGTGAAGAAGGGAGCGGGCTCAGCATCTTCTCTGGTTTGTTTTGCCTATCTTTGGTTTTAATGATTGAATAGAGATCACTTCTTAATACTTATATTCTGTGAGATGGCAAATTGTTGTATTTATGTATGCTTTTTTGGGTTTCTGTTTGCAGCTTAATTCAACAAATAGGGAGATTGTTACCATAATCAATGTCATCAATATTGTTAAAGAATATAAACTGGAAGAAATGTTTCCGCTTGATGATTTGCAAAATAAACTCCAGAGATTGCAACAAGTTAGAGAGATAAGAACGGGTAAAACTGAACACAAATTGAAGAAAAAGAGAAATAAACTCGATAAGAAAGCTGCTGCAGATAAAGCAGGGAAGGATGCTGGTGTAGATAGAACAGAGAAAAAAGCTGCTGCATCCACAGCAGAGAAGATGATGATGCTAACTACACTAGAGAAGGAGAAGAAAGCTGCTGAAGCTAAGTCTGACAAGAAAAGTGATGCCATAGAAAAGGAACGACTTAAAAGGTCACACTCTTCTGAGCCTCTCAGAGACAATGCAGAATTTTTTGGGTCTCAGGGTCCAGCAGATTTAGGGCTATATAGGCTATCAGAGAGAGTAAAATATGATTCAGAATGGGAAATGAATGGTACTGCTGGTGACGAGGAAAAGGTTCCTCACAAAGCTGGTTTATTTCAGAGTAATCATGGGATTTATGGGGACGATCTTTACCTATCATCTTATCGTGGTGATAATAGAAGTGCTCTGAGGTCATCAATGTATGGAAGTGGTCATACGGGGTCTTTTGTGACACCATCACCCACTGTGACTCAAACCAATGAGAGAAGAGGTTCTGATAGCTACCCCACAGCATCTGGTTTTAGTAATATAAACCCTGTAGGACCATCATTTTATGGAACTAGTGCAATAGCTGGTGCTCGTGCAGTCTCATCAGCACAAGTTAATTATGATGGTAGAGTTCTTCAAAGTTATACACCAACATTTGGTGGTGTGGATAAAAGTTCACTTGGATCATCCACATATGATATTGGTGCTGCAGCAAACTCCTCAGGCAGTCTGCTGAAAACTAATTATGAGAGGGGCCCTGAATCAAACACCTCAACTCTTGGCGGTGATAATTTGAACATTAGTTCATCAATGTATGTTTCTTATTGGTCGTCTGATCCAAATAATTGGAATGGCAGAAGAGGCCATGATCAATATATGCTAAATTTAGGGCCAGGTAACATGCATTCCAGTGATACTTCAGTATATGGTTCTGGTGCATCTGCAATGCCATCATCCAATGTATATGGCTCTGAACTGGAGCAACAGAACTCGGGTTTTGCTAGTACTAGATCCAATTATGGATCTGTGGCTTCTTATGCTGGTGTCTCAAGGCAATCTGCTATAGATAGATATCAGTTCAATAGTGGCTTAAGACTTTGATACTGTTGTATCACAAATTTGTTCTTATGAAGTGTATGATGTGGAGAGCATTATGGATTTGAAGGTCTAAAATCAACTTGGAAGTGTGATAGACTTTGTATTAAGCTATAAGGTAAGAGTCTAGCAGGTTGTCTCTTAAAACTTTTGGGGTACATGAATTTTATGTTAAAAATTGGCAATAGACGTTTCTAGAATTTTTCGGTTGAAGAACAAATTCAGTCAATTCAATCTTGAGTTATGCACCAGAGATGTTTGAACTTTGTTTGCCAACCTTATACGTATAAGCAACGTTTACTCTATACGTGAAAGAATTGATCTTCATCTAATAGAAAATCTCATTCAAATTTGTTAATGAGAATAATTGAAGTAACCTCCATCAATAAATTTGTTTATTGAAAGAAAATAAACCATTGGCAATCTAAATATTATCAACCATTCCTGTCTTTTTATGGAAGGACCGAGGAACTAGCAACAATGTATTGGCCTTTTATTGTATGCCCTTCCTTCTATAAGTTCGAACTTTTTGCTGCTTTTATCTGCTAATCAAAATATGTACATTGGTGTCTTTTAAAATGGAGAGGGAGGTAAGTGTGGTTCTTGTTGAGCAATTTTCATCTTGACGCTTTGTTGATTATTCAATGTTTAAAATTTCTGGAATTTTCGTTTTACTGTATTCAATAATTTCTTTCACAAAACTGAAAATTTATTGGGAAATGTTGTTTGCTGTTGGGATCTCAACCTTGGTCGATGATTTTGTAACTTTATTCGAACTTCAATCAAAGAAAGAGCAAGTTATGGATTAACGATTTGAAGCTTTCGCAGCATCTAATATGTTCATTGAAATTTTTTGGGATAGTTGATTTTGGTATTTTTTATTCACTATGAGACTTTATTAGCCATGCTTAATAAAGAAATATTACATTAATGTCCTTATGGGCTGAAGCCTGGACATGGACATAGACAAAAGTGAAACTATATATGTATACGTGAGTACCACAATTAGATACACTTGAGAATTGTCTAACACATAATACATATTCATTAGCGTATTTTAAGCATGGGATATCAATGAAATAAAATGCTATACAAAGAATTTGGAAATCATACAAAATCTACAGACTAAACTTTTGACATTTTTCAAGAAAAGATGGGTGCTTACACGTAGCAATGCATGCCTCCTCTCCTATTGTTCATGTGGGGACATGATGAACATCAATTGTGAAAAGTAGAGCACGTTTTTGTAAGTGCCCATAAACATACAATTCATTGTCATGTTCAATGATAAAATGAATCTTCAAAGGTTAAGATGACATTTTAAAATGAAAATATGACGGTTCACCTCTCGAAGACAATTTTACATGTCCAATCCTCGAGACCCCTCTTGATGAGTAGGGCATGTGCTTGTAAGTGCCCAAAAACATACAAATCAATATGACGTGCCCAATTATGCATGAATCTTCAAAGGTTAAGATGAGATGCTAATATTAAATGCAATGGTTTATCTCTCCATAACAATTTTACTATGCTCAATCCCCTAGACTCCTTTGACAACATCTGATAGCTTTCATGTTTTCGTATAAAATTTTGTTTTTCTTTGCTTGATGTTTTTGCTGTTTATTGTAGGTGGTGAAAGTAAAATTTGCCTCAAAGAAGTGTTACAGGCAGTTATGTGTGCGATTCTTTCTCAAGAATGTGACTTTTTCTTTTATTTCTCCTCTCGTTTCACCCAATCTTGATACACTTCTTATGTTTCTTTACAAAATATCCAAAATAATTCATTTGAAATGTGCAAGGATTCTTTTAGAAGGCAGCCTGATTGCCAAAATTTTTCTGCAATTGCATTCAATGATTCACTCAATCGTACTTCTCAACACAAGTTTTTCAAAGGGTTTATCCTTGGCTTTGAGATGCACTCCAATTAGTTGTTCACAAGCAAGGAGACATAGAGGAGATCTAGTGGTGAGGAATGCCAACCACAAACTTGTTTCACAATCTGTAACATTCAGCTCCATGTGTGGATTTTATAATTTCTTTGTTTAATTTTATAATTATATTTGTTTATTTGGTTAGCTTAGAATTCTTGTATTTTTAAAACAATTGGTTAAGTTGGGATTTTTAGGCCAACCCTAACTATTGGAACAGCCAAGTCAACTTAGATATGAATAACTTTCAAGTTAGATATCCACATGGAAATTCTTAAGAGACACACATCATTCTGAGATTTGCAACTTAGGTATCAACATGAGAAGTTTCTGAGTCACTTAAATATTAATATTATATTCAACTTAGATATCAATTATGAAGTTGAAGGGTCAGCACGTAGATTTCCCTATTGGACGCCTTTAGGTAATTGAATTAAGGTCTCCACAATGAAAACCTTACGATTTAACCAATAAAATTCAACCACTTTAAATTGAATTCTTCTATTTAGATAGTTTTAATTAATTAATTTAATTCAATTAGATTCTTATGTTTAACTAGTTTAGGTCCATTTGTTTGATTAGATTAGATTTAATTTGATTATTTCTTTGTTAAGTCTCAAATTAGTTGCTTTGTTTTTTATTATATCTGAAAACCAATACAATTGCCATAAACATTAAAAATTCGAAGGAATCAAGAGGCTTGGACTCCATACTCTTCTTCCTCGCAATAAGATCTATACAAGAAATTTACAACAAACTTCCAAAACTAAACCAACGGCGTGAAAACAATCTACCAAAGGTCATTAGTATGTATAAAACAAATCATCTTGACACATGACAATTCCTCTAGATTTATTCTCCAAAATTTATTAAAAAAAATTTCTTCTAAAAACATTTCTAGAAATGTAGAGAGACATTTTCTTCTAAAAGTCTAGAAAGAATTTCCTCAATGAAACCTTGTAACATAACACTAGAAAAAAAATATATTCAAGCAAATGTTCATTGTTAGATTGACAATAAATGTCGATAAGGGTGTGGTTCGGTGGTCAAGTCGCTTGGTTGTAGTGATGGCCACTAGGGTTCAAAACCTCGTTGGGCCAAAGTGCTTGCAGGCCGTGTGCCTTCGTTGGGCCATTGCGCTCGCGGGTTTGGTTGTTTCTTGTGGTTTCTTGTACCCGGTTCATAGCTCCGATCAAAAGCGTTTACCTCTAATAATATGGGTGCATTGCACCTTTAAAAAAAAAAAGATTGACAATAAATTAATTGTCTTGTGCATATCTATCAATAGGACAAAAGTTAGCTTAAAAAATATCAATTTAGTTTCTTACACGAAAATATATCTATCTTTAGGAAAGAAGTTAGTCTTTGTATTTATAAGAAAATGAATTTAGTTTCTTACACTCCCAAAATAAAAGAGCTTTCACTGAAATTATTTCTATTAAATGGCATGCTTTCAATATTTTATTATTAGAAAAAGAAAAAAAAATGTATAGTTAGTTATTTTCTACAACTTATAATAGATTACTTTGAACATTCACTTCTTATAGTTAGATAGGACTCTCTTCCTCATATTTTTAGCATTTAAATATTTGTTTATAATATTGATTGTTTTCTTGGAGCAAAATAAAAACATTGCAAAATACTTAAAACTTAAAGACATTAGAAACATCTTGTAACATTTTAAACAAAAGTAGACACTCAAGAAAAATAAAAACAAACCCATTTGTAAACATTTGCAAATTCATGTAAAACCCCTTGAACTTTCTTGCTCAAAACAACTTGTAATGCCATTGTCTCACCTAAACATTGACACTAGACTACAAGGGTTGATTTTCACCTCCACCCTAGTTCCTTTTTCATTGTTGGTTAGTTGAGCACTCTAAATGAGCAAGTGATTGTCTCAAAAGGGGAAAATGTCCTACAAATGCTCACCAAGCCAAGTTGAAGGAATATAGCCTCCCTTGAGTTTACCTCTCAACCCCTAAAAACCACATCCCTCTTAATGAACTTCACCAAACTGACCATTTCGACATCACCTATATCAACAATAAATTTTAACCCATCAATTATCTAAGAAGTCAAGTGTGCTATTTTTCTATGCAAACATAATTAGTGAAGTTGGCATAAAAGCAATTCTCATCTTCTATTGACTTTTTCTTCTTTGCTCTTCACTTATTTTCTCCATGTTCTCTTCTTCCATTCTATTTTGCAATGCTCCACAACCCATGAATATGTTTGGATTTTGAGAGAAACAATGTGGAGATGACTCTACAAAACAAAGATCTAATACTCCCATCATAGAGGATTGGGATGACATAATACTTGGGGGTGTCAACCCTACCTATCTAGTCAGTATTCCCATGTGGTGAAGTGTTGTTGAGGATGTTAACACCTCCATCAAAGTACACCATTTAACATTTAACATCTCACTTCAACCACACCCACTTTAGTGATGTGCAAGTCTTTACCCACCCATATTGACCCATTCCAAGACTTGTACATCACTAAAGTGGGTGGTACATGTTTACAACTTATAGTGATAGAGTTAGGAGTATATGGAAAAGGTCAACTGACTCAAAGATGCATTAGCCCAATTGTGAAATTGCTTCCAATATTAATCTTGATTGCAACTCACAATCTAAACTTGGCAACAAGCCTCAACCCAACATGAGATGTTAATAGAAGCCACGTTGGCCAAACATACAACTTAAATCAACAAAGTGAAAGCATTGCCACTCCTTAGGTTCTAATGATCACACTTATTGAGAGATTTAGGAATTTAGAGGCTAGATGAGCCCAAACACAACCTCCTTACTAAATTCTTAGTCTTAATGATCGAAGACTACATCCCTCATATTCTAGAACATCACCAATCCATTCACAAACTATCTATAATGCCCAAATTTAACCATTGGACAAAAATAAAAAAAGACAAACAATAATACTTTTTGAAGACAAAAGTACTACATAGTGGTGAAACATAGGAAAAGGGGGGAACCTTTGGGTTTTCACCTTAGGGTTTGACACCTTTCCCAAATGTTCATTAGAGATTCAGATGGAACGGATTAGGAATGCAAAGGTCGAATGAGGGTTTGATGGATTTGAATAAGGTATGTGATTGACTTACAACCTAAAAGGTGAGTCAATCAACCCTTGACCAAATATAGGGTGAATTTAGGAATGAAATGCAATGATCTAACTAGACTAATAGTGCAATTTACTATTCTGATGCAAATACAAAAAACATAGAAGTTCATAGACAAATTCAAACGACAAAAATGAGCTGAGCAGGACATTGTGCACCTGTGGTTCAAATCTAGGGTTGAAAATTGAGGAATAGACACCTAGGGTGTGAGTGTCCTTATAGTGCTTTTGTAGATCTATCTTCACAGTCCACTGATGCCGGATTAGAGCCTTTCATTTTCGCTTGCAGATCTATTGGATCACTATCGGATAATTCTATAGGTAAGTTTTCGTGAGTTGACAAGATGTAGTTCTTCAAATGCAAGAATGAACTACTTGTCTTCAACCTTCCTTTAATCCCTACTAAACTTGAAATATGGACATTCACAAAGAGAAGAAATGTTGTGCCATTTAGGGGCTTGCCTTAGTCAAACCTTGTGTTAGTGTTTTGTCTTCCACAATGGAAATGTCAATGATAAATGGGTAAATGATAGGAAGGAATGATAAAATCACAAAGTACTACAACTCACCACTCTTCAATGCCTTCCTTGAAGGACTAAAGTCATGCACATCACCTCAAGGACTTGGATCTTGCTTTACTTGATTGCTTGAATTCTTTGGAGACCTACAAATTGTTAGCCTTCACAAAACAATGATAACATTAACACACATAAACTCACATATTATTTGACATAATGTCTCGATCTTGAATTCTTGCAATAAAACTCTGAAATGTTGCTCTTGACTTGCTTGATAGTGCTCTTGATGATAGTAATTGCTCTTAATGTTCACCTCTTGTTTTTTGATGTTTAAATGATGCAATAACTATGCATTTATAGAAATTTATTCAATTTCTCGAAAATTAAATTCCGATAGCCAACTCTAGACAATTGAATTGCAAATAATAAATTTCCTTCACTGACATATTTAAAATTGGAGGGAAAATATGACACTCATGCCTAGGGCATGAGTGTCCTAGACCTATTTTCCAGGACATTAAGGGTCGAGGCAAGGTCTTAGATAAATGCATTTGTTTCCCGCTTGCAATTCATCAGTAATTGTTGAAAATGGGCCATAAAATGTATTTAATTTAGGAAGTTAAGTACTCAATTAGGTCCAATAATTTAAGGGGGAGCAAAACATAAAGTGAAATTGTCAAGGGTGGCAATTTATGACAGTATGTTTAGCCCCCATTTAGTAAGAGTATGAACTTACGCTCAGAATTGCACTAAAGTAGAAAATCTATGTCAAGAAAGGTTCAATTGTCCAAATGCTTTTGATAAAGTAAGCAACATTTACAAGGCATTGTACACTTTACGTGCTGAGTCCTCAGGGCCAAAAAAGAGCTAGTTCAAAACATGACATGAACTAGAAAGAGAAGCAGGCAAAAGGAAGGCGATCCCATACATAAAGGAGCCATAAGGGCTCAACAGAACATGCCAAACAAGTCACACACAGAACAGTATCAGAACTTGAACAACCAACTAATAGCAAGTCAAAAAAGTATTGGGACTAGACAGCCCGAGAATCTAAGGGGATAGATTTGATTCCCAAATCTCGAGGTCAATATTTGGGGAGTCCCTTCTTGTTTTTCTACACAATAGAACAAGAAGGCTTAGAAACAAAGTCAACAGAGTGAGGCGAGATGAGTGGTTCCTCAACAACCACCACAGACAAAGATCCACCATGTAGCGAAGCCAACAACGTAGAAGAGGAGTTAGGAGCATTTGAAGGATCAACAAAAGTGTTCATCGAGGGACAGGCAGGCCTAGTCAGCACAACGACAATAGATTGGGGCAGTGGTTCCACAGAAGGGATAGTCGAAGGAGGAACCTAGGGAGAGGAAGGGACGTCCTCCTTAGAGGAACTGAAGAGGGAGAGCCCAGTGCGAGATGGTCGATTGTCCAAATGTTGAAGAGATAGGATGAAAATGAATCTAGGGGGATGATCAAGCCCCTAGGATCCAAGACCCCATGGCAAAGCAACATAAGCACAAAGGAACACACATACAAAATACAACAACATACACAAACATGCAACATCAAAATGAAATGCAAAAAGGAGGGTATGGATAATCATAGGCTACCAAGCTATGTTATGCTAGGATCCACGCCAAAGATGTTCATGACTCACACAATAACAGTTTGATATTTTGTAGGTGAATCATAAATAGGAAGGCAACATGGGCTAGTGAAGTCCTATATTCACTAGGTGAGCCCCTAAGACAAGATAAATTGAGAAACACACTAGGTCTAGTGAAGTCTGATATTCACTAGGTGTGTACCCAGGACAAAGTAACAAAATGAGAAACACACTAGGTCTAGTGAAGTCCATTATTCAGTGGGTGTGCACCCATGTCAACCATACCAAGAGCTATACTCCTCGATACTTTGATAAGTTGCTACAAAATGATCAAGATGCTATGCCAACTCCTGTGAACAAAGTGGAGCAAAAATGCCAATGTCAAAACACCACTAAGTCCAACACCTATAAACAAAGTGAAGCAAAAATGCCAATGTATGCCCCCAGTTTAAAGAAATTGCAAAACACCATGTTGTGAGCAATCACTTTAAAGTAGAAATATGATAAATGCCATGTGATAAGGATATGCGAGCCTATTTGGAAAGCCCTATGATAATGATATGTTTCCAAATAAAGCTGCCTTATGAGAAGGGGTTGCCCCCAAATGCAATAAAACAATCAACATAGGATATGAACACATAAGGGATCCACAGATCTGGGGTCAGTATATGTCTTTGCTACAGTGATATAATAGAACTCAGAACTGACATCATTCCCCAAATACTCGTGGAACAATGAACACAATGGAGGAATGACACATAGAATGAAGAAAAATAAACTTTTGGGTCAACATGGAAGAGACCTAAATGTCTCAGCACCTTGCATTGTCCCCAAAAGGAAAACACAAGAAAAAAACAAAAGACAATGTTTATGACATAAAGAAGAATAGAGATACAAATAGATGAATGTTACTACAAATTTTTTTCCTTTGTATCCTTGCACCAACAATTAACAAGGGTCATCTAAAGAAAACTCACAAACATAAAGGCACACTAAGAAACACAACACGAGAGATCACATCACATGCATGCAAACACAAAGAACACATGAAACAAACATAAAGGAGTACCGCACATGCGAGCTGACCTAAAGCAAGTCATTCACATCCCAATCTTGCTCATCATATATGGAAGGCAAACAACTAGCTAAAGTGACTGCAACAAGTGCCATACTAGGAGCATCTCCAGTTTCAACATGTGGTGGGTCACTCTCACTAGAAGGATCATCATAGTTGCCCCCATCTAAATTCATTTTCTTTGAAAATAAAACATTAAGCTCATTATGCACTTCTTCATCAATTTTAACAATTTCATCTTCATCATCCAAGTTAGTCGCAATGGGAGGTTTTCTGACAATGGTAGTTGTATTTTCTTGTTTCACTTCTTGTTTTAGTTGCATGTATTGTTTTGGTGAAAGTTGTAATTCTTCTTGAGTTGTTTGCATAGGTGTTGGATGAACTGTTTTATTCTTCTTCCAATTCAGGAGTGATAGCACGACACCTATGTCTACACTCTTTAGCATTTCAATTTTTTCTTGTAGGGTTTTCATTTTGTGACAGGGTAGGAGTGGGTTTCTCGACCATTGGTCTATTTTCTTCCCATAAGGGAGGAAATGAAGGAACCCCTGAGGGTTGAGAAACCATTGTCTCTTTAGGTCTATACACTTGTTTTATCTTTAGAGGTACAAAAGGAATCATTCGATTGTCTCTTGGTCTTTTATATGATATGGGCAGAGGAACTGCAACATATTTACCTTGGTTACTTGGAAGGGTCTTTGCTTGGGGCATAGGTTCATCCATAACTAGCGGGGGAGGGGGAATAACCATGGTCTAATAATTTTCAAGAATATTGGTAAGAGATAACTCTTTTATGTGTTTTTCCTTTAACTTTCGGTATGACTTGAAAAAGAAGTCCTCACGAGGTTTAATAGTTTCCATAGGTTGAGGCCAAAAGAAATCCGATGAAAAATTCCCATGGGAAGACAAAGGATTAAACCTACTATGATGCACTATAAAATCTTATTTTCAAAAGGGAACTTTATGCACTTGTGAATAACCAACAAGAAGACATTCATGGAGCATAGCCATGGGTAACCTAGCTTCACACAGAATTGGTCCGATGTCGGATGATGGAGAATGATACATCTAATTGTTTCAGTCCAACTTTATGAGGAAAAGTGATCAAACCTATTGTAGGGTGAGAAAAACCATCATGATTTTTTAACCAAGCTTTCAATTGTTCATAAGAATCTTGATAAAGTTCATGCACAAACAAGAATTCCTTAGTGATCACATTCTCTACACGCACAAGATCAATGAGTATTCCTTGTACAGGTTTGTCATGGATACGTCCGACGATATAGAGAGGACCATCATGTGCATGTATGGATGCATCAATATGGGTGAAAGCAATGTCAGGAA
The DNA here is from genome assembly GCA_007258455.2 of Sequoia sempervirens. NCBI lineage: Eukaryota > Viridiplantae > Streptophyta > Pinopsida > Cupressales > Cupressaceae > Sequoia > Sequoia sempervirens. The sequence continues at coordinate 17,846 of VDFB02346177.1, read as the reverse complement.
AAGTGGGTTGGACCTTACAAAGTTGAGCGTCTATGAGAGTGACCATATCCTATAGGTCATCCTCATCATCACTCTTATTATCATTGTTATAATCACTCATGTCATTAGTCTTATCAATATTCATTGCATCATTCCTAATATCACAAACTTTGACAAATTTAGATGAATGGTTTGACATTGGATTGGCAAAAATTTGCAAGTTTTGGTTAGGAAGGGTAATAGACTTATTCCCTTGATTATTAACACCACCCAATTAGATGTGATTAGAATCAATGAGGTATTGAACTTGATGTTTAAGACACATGCATCGTTCTGTATCATGTCCACTTGTGTGATGATATTGACAAAAGGCATTTGGATTGTAATTTGGAGGTAGAGGTTTGGTTATATCCATAGTTTTAATAAGAAGGGATTGAATTAAGTTTTTATTCAAAAGTTGCAACATGATCAAATGGAGGGTGTTAGGTAATTGGGTAAGTTGTCTATCTTTCAATCTAAATTGGTATGGGGTTGAACTTATGACAACAACTTGAGCTTCAATGTGGTTGGTTTTTTGAGGTTTATGAAACTTGATAAAGTTCTTGTTTTTCTTTTTGAATGGTTGATAGTTGTTTTGAGGTATGGATTTCGATTTCTCAATATGAGTCAATGAAGATGCCTCTTTATACTGACTAACTGAATTCTGATAATCACAAAGGGTTGTACACAAATGTATAAAGGATGGATATTTTATCAACAAGATTCTATCCCTTATGTCAGTTTGCAAGTTTTCAATGAACACTCTTTGAGCATTCACATTAGGAAGAGTAAGATTGATTTGTGAATAAAGCAACTGATAGTGGCCTATGAAATTTGTGACCTTTTCGTTTTTCTTTTGTTTGCATCACACTAAATCAGTTAGGGTAATCTTAGAACAAATATTTACTTGGAAATGTTGGAGGATTGCATCAAAAAGCTCATTAAATGAGTGTATTGAGTTATTTGGCAATAAACAAAACCATTCCAAAGCCATGTCTTTCAATGACCTAGGAAAGAGTTTAGCCAGGAGTTTATAGTAAAAATTGAAGTCACTCCATAAGGCAGTATATGTCGATATATGATTGCTAGGGTCTCCTTTACATTACACTTCTCAAATCAGGCCATCTCTATGTTTTGGGGCATTGGTGTTTTCAATATTTTGGGTTACAATGGGCTCCTTTTGACATATTATGATGGTTGTCTGTTTTGGTTTTGGTTCAAGGTTGAGATTTATTGTTGAAGTGAGGTGATGTTTTGCAAAAGTTGGTTAATGACGAAATCATTGGTTGACATGTTTTGGGAATGTGGTGAATGATGTGAAAGTGTGTATGTGCTTGGTGGACTACTATGTTGCAAATTTATGAGAGGGGATGAAACTTGCAGTGTGACATGTGAAGATCCAAAACCATAAGGATTCCTAGTGGAAAGGCCTACTGTTGGAGTTATACCAATGCTTTGTTGTATCATTGAAGCAACAATTGAGTTTGTGTATGTGGGAATAGAGGCTATAGTTGTAGGGAGGGAGACTTGATTTCCTCCTTGAATTTGAGCGCATCTCAAAGATTGAGTGCAACTAGCCATTGTAGGTAGATTAACATCAACTATATGGGCTAGGCTACACAAAACCTCTAATCCTTGATCATCATTAATTAGTTTCCTCATGTTATCTATTATAGGGACCGTTGTGCCATCTAGATATTTAGTACACACATAGTCTTCAAAACTTTCTAAATCTTTGTCTACTTGTTGCAATTTGTCTTTGGGAACATGGGCAACCATAGTCTCAACATCTGTAAAATGGGTGATTGTAAGGTTGTCATTGGTATGGTAGCGTCAAGGATAGAGTCCAAAATGGGTTGAGTATTGACAACACTTTTCATGAAAGAGTTGGAAGACTCATGATCCATAGCAGATGTAAAAATAGCACAGGATGGCACCATAAGTCCCGAACTATGTCTCGTTGAAGTATTGGCAATAGGACACTAGGTTGTGAAGCTCATGCGAGTTTCAAAATGCTTAAGTGTACCCACTATGAATGCTAAAATTATAAACAAACACAACAAAATAGCCATAAATAGAACTCTAACAACAAAAGCAAATAAAGAACACAAAAAACAAAGATTTGAGCCAAATTTTAGTCAAAAATAGCAGGATAGAGGCGCCCAGGCTGTCTGTGTCCTAGACAGGGTTTCTAGAAATTCAAAGTTTGACTACTCAGGGTGTTGTCTAGGGTTCCTAGATTTGTATGCAAATAGGTCTGACAATGAATTGTTTTCTAGATTTTGCTGATTTTATGATTGTGAACTTAAGAATGCCAATATGCAACAATGTTGAAAATAAATGGCAGCTTTGTAATGCAAAAACAGAATTCAAATAGTAGAATCCCACAAAGAACACAAAAACAAAGATTTGAGCCAAATTTTAGTCAAAAAGTAGGATAGAGGCGCCTAGGACATCCGTGTCCTAGATAGGGTGTTTGAAAATGCAAAGTTTGATTATGTTTGTCATTGTTTAAGGTTCCTAATTCCGTGTGAAGACAAGTTTGACAATGTATATTTTTCCAGATTTGGCTGATTTTGTGACTATGGAATTGAAAAATGCAAATGTGCATACAATGTTAAAAAATTATGAACAATTTTGAATGCAATTTTTAGATCTAAGATGCAGTAATTGGCTGATTTCAAGATGCAAAGATCTGAGAATGAAGATTTGATGCAATTTAATGACCTAATTAATGCAATTTGAATGTAAATCTGAGCTAGAATAACTAAAAACAAACCCTATTTTAACCTTTAGTGCAATGTGAATGCATTTTTTATGCATTTTTATTTTTTTATGATGCAAAAATGAAACCCTAAATGAGAAATGCAAAACAATGATATACAAAACCTAGAACTAGGGTGAATTCTTAGAAGGTATATAATGTTAACATGTCAGGATCACCAAAATGAAACATGGGATAAGGGGGGGACCTTTAGGCTTTCACCTTAGGGCTTGACACCTTTCCCAAATGTTTCTTAGAGATTTAGATGGAATGAAGGGGATATGGAATGGATTAGGAATGCAAAGGTGGAATGAGGGTTTAATGGATTTGAGTAAGGTATGTGATTGACGTACAACCTGAAAGGTGAGTCAACAGACCCTTGACCAAATCTAGGATGGATTTAGGAATGAAATACAGTGATCTGACTAGGCTAATAGTGCAATTTAATGTTTGGATGCAAATACAAAAAACACAGAAGTTCATAGATAGATTCAGATAATAGAAATGAGCAAAGCAAGACACTATGCACTTGTGGTTCAAATTTAAGGCTAAAAATGGAGGGCATAGATGCCTAGGGTGTGAGTGTTCTTGTAGTTCTTTTTCAGACTTGTCTTCACAATCCTCTGATGTTGGATTAGAGCCTTCCATTTCAGTTTGCAAATTTGTCAGATCATTGTTGGATAATTCTGTAGGCGAGTTTTTATAAGTTGACAAGATGTAGGTCTTCAAATGCAACAATGACCAATTTTTCTTCAAGCTTCCTTTAATCCTTACTAAACTTGAAATCTGCACATTCACAAAGAGAAGAAATGTTGTGCCATTTAGGGGATTGCCTTAGTCAAACCTCGTGTTAGTATTTCCACTTCCGCAATGGCAATGCCAATGATAAATGAGTAAATGATAGGAAGGAATTATAAAATCATAAAGTGTTGCAACTAACCACCCTTCAATGGCTTCCTTAGATTGAAGTCATGCACATCACCTCAAGGAATTGGATCTTGCTTTCTTGATTGCTTGAATGCTTTGGAGACCTAGAAAAGTGTTAGCCTTCACAAAACAATGATAACATGAACACACATAAACTCACATAGGATTTGACATGATGTTTGGATCTTGAATTGTTGCAATAAAACTCTGAAATGCTATTGTTGAATTGCTTGATAGTTCTCTTGATGATAGTAATTTCTCTTAATGTTCACCTTTTGCTTCTTGATTTTCAAATGATGCAATAACTAGGTATTTATAGGAATTTATTCAATTTTTTGAAAATTAAATCCTGATAGCCAACTTTAGATAATTGAATTGCAAATAATAAATTGCTGACACCAACATATTTGAAATTGGAGGGAAAATGGGAGGAGGCATGAGTGTCCTGGGCCTATTTTCCAAGAAATTAAGGGCCAAGGGGCAAGGTCTTAGATAAATGCATTTGTTTCTTGCTTGCAATTCATCGATAATTGTTAAAAATGGGCCATAGAATGCATAATTTAGGAAATTAAGTACTCAATTAGGTCCAATAATTTAAGGGGGAGCAAAACATAAAGTGAAATTGTCAAGAGTGACAATTTACAATGATAGAAGTAGTAAACCAAACATACACATATATTGTTGCTATGTGTGTCTCCACCTTAAACCAATGACATCTAGAAAAGATGTGTTAGTAATGTGCAAGGGGTAAGGGATGGGAAAAGAACATAAAGAAAGCTCAAGTGATGTGTTCTTATAAGTTCCTAGGTAAACCAATATATATATATATACACTTATTGTTGCTATGTGTGTCTCCACCTTAAACCAACCACATGTGGAAAATATGTGTTAGTAATGCAGAAGGGGTAAAGGATGGGAAAAGAACATAAAGAAAGCTCAAGTGACATGTTGTTGTAAGTGCCCAAATTTGAATGAGCCTACATGGCATATTCGATGATTATTTGTCAATCCAATTCATGACTCTACAAGACATGAAATATAAATAATCTAGTCTAACTAATACCTTCAAGGTAAAAGCGCCGCATCAATCTCTTAAGTCTCCTCATGTGACTTTTCATTTCTTTCATTTCTACAAATTTTTCTTGAGTTCCAACATTTGTTAAGCCTAGTTATGGCTTAAAAAATATTGTGTTTAACTTTCAATCGTTCCTCAATCACCTTGAGATCTTTTAATAACCCTCCTTCAGTAGGAAAAGGGTCCATATTTTTGTGGCCAAAATCCATTGTCGTGAATCTTGAGACTAGTTACAAATTTTGGTGAAGCTCTTAAGAATTCAATGCATGCCTTAATGTTGCATTTGCAAGTCGTATAATTTATGCCTTTATGAATACTAGCTTGTTTCCCTTACTCTTACCTTGGAGAGTACCATAGTTGAAGGCTATATAGAAGGAAGCTATCGTTGAATTGCTTGGGAATCACAAGTGTGGAATCACATAGTAGTTAATTAAATTTGTTTGTAAATTGTTTTTGAAAGAGATGCTTGTCAATAGGTTAAGTTTGAATTATTTTTATAGTATGCATTTAGATTTAACTTAGGTTACCTATTGTAAAAGTCTTAATGATTTAAATTTGTGCTTCAAAGCTACTATTAGAATTGGAAAAAGACATTGTCTATTAAATGTGTTTACAAACTCTATTCACTCAAATATTTTCATTCCTTCTAAGACATGAATCAAGAACTAGAATCACATAAAATTTACCTTCCCAAGAAAGATTCACTACAAGTTTCTTCACAATACCTCGATTTGTTTAAAAAGACCTAGAATAAACATTAAGACTGCCTTTGGTGAATGGTACTTATGACTCTAGTGAGTGTCACCTCTACTACCCCATTGACTCTTATTAGTGAGGCTCAACCACCTACTCTAATTACTCAACCTACTATGTCTTCAACTTTAGATATACTTTAGTCTAATCATGTGGAGGTCATTCGATGCTTGGCTACTTTGCCTCAACATTGCATTGCTCCTTCTATGCACTCAAATGGACCCACTATGGAGGAATCCCCCCTTGATTCTTTATTTGAGGACATAAATGATATTATTTATTGGACTATTGTACAAAGGTCAAAGAAAGGTCTTCCCAAATCTCTCTCAATCTCATACTAGAGTGAAGGGTGTGATATTTAATAGGATTGGGACTAATATTGTCTAGGTTGGATCTTGAGATCCTTGTGTTGGTTCTTATTTTTTGTTGTTGTGCTTGTGCTTGGTAGCTTGGCTGTAATTGCATCTCTTTGTTTCATTTTGATAGGTTGTTTGGTTTGTTTTCCTATTGGTTGATTCACTACACAAGGGTTCATGCCATTTCATAACTCGCGTTTATTAATAACAAAGACATTAAGACTCCCTTCAATGAATTCAAGCCAAACTATCACACAAACTTATTATACCAAAAAATAAAAATTAAGAAGAAACAAGACAATCTAAAAGAATTTGTGGTCTTTATTGAAAATAGGAAATTTATTGTTTGTTGCTTCAACTTCTCTACTATATTTTCTAAAAAGCTTTATTTTCAAACTAAATTCATAGTTAAGTTTGATCACTTAATTAATTATATTAAATCATTTAGAATTATCTATTTATTTAAGTAGTTAATTAATTACTTATAGTTGTTTTGATTAATAGAAAAATAGGAAGGGCCTGTACTTAGTACAAGACAACCATCAAGGGCAATGGAACAAATCTCACCAGAAGTGAGACAAAAGGAAACAAACAGAGAACAACAAAGATTTTGATTGGGGCTAGAAACCGAAAATAAACAAGAGGCTAGGGATGTAACCCTGTACAAGTGAACTTAACCACTAAGTCACCAGAATGAGAACTGGAAGAGGTAGAGGAGGGACCTTTATGCTTTCTACAAATGATAGTCCAAGTGATGCTATCATTTGGATAACCATTGCAAGGGAGAACAACAGCCTCCCCCATAGGAATACAAAGAGAACCCAAGGGGGGATTAGGACAACCAGGAGAGAAACAATCCCTAACCCCAATTGAAACTTGGGGCAAGGAAAAAGCAACCGAAGGAGTGAACTCAAGAACACCGCCAAGGATATCAGGGAAACCCAAATCCGATCCAAGAGTAGAATGCTCCACAAAATCTCGGGGGAATCCACCACAGGAGAGTCAAAAGCCAAACTAGTCAGGAGATCATCATCACATCCTTCCACCAAGTTCTTGCACCCTTTCGATACTAAAGAGAGCAAGCTGAAGCTAGGTGACTAGTAGCAAAACAACAACAACACCTAAAGGTGAAACCCTCATAGTCGATTGGTTGTGACCATGATTGATCCCCAACCAACAAAACCACCTCTTTGTGGAGAGGCAAAGAGATGTCGATATCTGCCAAAAATTAAGCATATGTAGAATGACCCAAAAAAGAAGTGGCATCGTCAAATTTCAAAAAGTGACCAATTGAGTTTCCAATGGATTCAAAGCAAGTCTCCTCCCAAAAATGAAGGGGGGATTTAGGAGTCTAATCCATATTGGACGCACATTGAGTTACTTATAATCATTGGTTAGTTAATTTTTGTTTTCTTTTAAAAAGACATACAAATTTATTTTATTTCATTTTCTTTTTTGATTAAGTTAATCTTTGCATAGTTAATTATAAAAATTAATTTGCTAACTTAAAAAGAATAGTCTTTTTTACTTACTAGATTAGTTAATTACTGTTAATCAAGTTAGAACATTTAAAACATTTAAAAATATTAAAAAGAAGAAATTGCATTCATTTAGTAGATTTATTTTTTAATTATTCAAAAACTAAAAAAATAACAACACGCTCAATTTGGAATAATCCAACAGAACAATCAAGTTTAAACAATCCAACAAGACAATCAAATGAAATAACAACAAATAACCACATTGAAACAAATTATTGGGATTGCCTTAACTTGTCTACTTTAGTTTAAGAACCATATTTGATTTTCATTGCATGCGACTTTAAACTACTTCACTATAATGGCTAAGTATCCACTCGTTTTGCCTTATTCCACCTGTCTGGGGGGGCCCATATGCCAGATCTAGCCATCATTGGCATTGACTATATGCAACCACTTGGCACACGATCCTTCTTAGCACCAATTATTAGGGGATATTAGACAATGCAAAACTTTTCATATTTGAAATGGATTTCCATTACATACTTAAAAATATAAATCCTATAAAAAAATACATAAAAAATAATAAAGTTGAATTGAAGTAAAAATTTGTCATAATAAATACTTTTTAAGGTCTTTGTGCTTAGTTGAAGAAGGTATATTTTTCTTACAATTCTTAACTCACCATTATTCATGAATTTCATATATATACAATTTCCCTTATTGCAAATCTATGTGTATTTTATTAAATTTCTTAAACATCACTACTTTAATAAGTGTAAACAAATTATAAAGGTCCATTGACGGGTTAAGAGAAACCAATCAATTTTTTTCTCATAAACAATCAATCTATCAATTTGTGCCCTTAAAAGTATTTATAATTATATTTTATTAGAAATAATAAAACTTTACCAAACATCAACTCCTCATATATATTAAGTGATTAATTATTATGTTTGGGAGTTAAATAGAAAGAGAGAAGATATTTAGCATTACAAATAAAAATGGAAGATAATTCTAACATGGTATTGAAATTAATGTCTTTGTACTAAGAATGATTTTAATTTATCTAGAAAATATCTTACAATTGTTATAGATTATATTTTTTACACAAGCCAAATTTAGACTTATAGATTATTTCTATGTTCATGAATTCATCCTAATATTTATGGCTCAAGATTGAAGATAATGACATAGCTACAACTTCACTTGAAGTACACAAGTGCCACCACTACCTCATTGATCCTTAATTGACAATAGTTAGGTGCCAGTTCTATTTAGTCAATTCCACCTATGTTTCAATTACACTAAGTTAACTTACCTCTTCATTGGTAGTAATTAAGAGTCAATTGATGACCTCTTGGTTATGCCACTTTCTTGAGTCAAGCATCCAAGAGGCCTATATATTTCTACTTTACTCTTTGTAATTTGCTCCATCATATTGACTATTGTTGCTAAAACTTTCCAACCACAACAAATTAAAATAAAACTATACTAGAACATTTTGGCAGGAACTTCGTTACTTGTAGCTCTTGTTTAAAAAAATGAACTATTATTTTGCCTATTTTTCAAAAAATTGAACTATTATTTTGAAGGCACTATTTATTTAAAAGAGCCGAGGTGAGTTTGGTGATCAATTGTTTACATTATTTAAGAGGTATGAAAAGATGGTTGAAGAATTGCTAATCCGACACTAAGTTTTTTTTATTAATTAGATATGTAAGAGTTATATTTAGTTTTGAGGTACGATTACATGTGCTATTAATTTTTTATATGTTTTTTTTTAAGAAATACATGTTACTCGTAAAAGAAATTTAAGGCCCTTGTATTTCCTTATAAAATGTAAATAATTTTTCATTTACCTACTTTAAACACATTGTATAATTTTGTTTAAGAAGAAATTTATAAAGATTTAAAACGTAATATAAATATAATAAATTATATATAAATAGATTTAATTTATTATATTTCACATAAATTATAATATACATATTGTTATTTAACAAAACTATTATATAAATTTTATGTTTAAATAATTATTATTTAATTATTTCATATACTTATACTATATAATCATTTCATTTTATTTATATTTTATTTAATATAAAATAATTTATTTATTTTTTTTAAATTAAATTATATAATTAATAAATATTATTTAATACAATACAATAAATTTGTAGCATATTATACATATTATTATGTAACATAATTATTAGATAAATTTTATATTTATATAATTATATTTTTCTTTTAATTATATTATATTATCATTTGATTTTTTTTGATATTTATAATATATTTATAATATTTAAAATTTTAATACATAATTAATTTTTATATAATATAATTAAGATAAAATTAATAATTACTAATATTAATATAAATACATGTAGCTACCTTTTACTCCATTAATTAGAATATAGTACACATTAGCATACAATTTACATTATAATGATTGATTATTTATATAATTTAAATAAAAATTAACATTAACATGACATTTTTAAATTTTATGGATCGGCATCGTGTCCCAAACGAATTTGGCGGAGTGGATACGGCTAATGACTATTAGAGGTTCAGCCCAAAAAGACATTTATTTTTATTAAATTTAAAATACTATAATTAAAATACTATAAAGACAAGTACTACCCACTACATCATACTTGTTTTTGTATTGATAAAAATACTGATTACAAAGAGTCTCTCATAGTGTATTGATCATATCTTGCATTATCATTTTCTAATGGCAAAAGCAAATATGCTCAAGATAACGAAGGGCATATAACATCTCTTTTTAATTATCGTCTCGCGATCATTTTTCCTGCCTCACACAGCGTTTAAAATAGTTTCATTCGCTTCTCGCCTACCAAAATGTACAGGCTTGCAAGGGTTTAACCTACTTTAAAAGCCTGTTTCCAGTCTCAGGGGAAATTATCTCCAAAACCCAAGATTGAGCCTGAGATGAAACAATCAAAGAACGAAGAAGCAAAGAAAGGAGGAGAAGATGATTTTGGCGGATATTCGATACCTAAAATATTAAAAATTAAAGTCCGCCCCAAGTTACTTGACTTCTGCAGGAAGTCGAACGGGAAACAGCTATTAAATTATGTCATCAACAACAGAAAAGGTCATGACTTGCTTCGTGATCAGTTGCCCGCAGCCCTGAGCAGGGTCAACGATGGAGCGTCTGTTGTTTTAAAGGCAATGGAGCGCTATAATTTCTCCGAGAGCGGTTCGAGGCTCAATGACGATAAGGAATCGTTCAACAGAAGGAGCTGCATTTCTCTGTTGGAATGCCTTTTTCCTGTTCTGGGAAGCAACGAGAATGCGCCGGTTGCGAAGGAGGTTCAGGACAAAGCGAGGGAGATAGCCAGGGTGTGGAGGGAAAAGATGGGGCTTGAAAAGAGTCTGGAGAGTGCGAGTAAATTGGACATGCAGGCATTTTTGCAGCTCATGGCGACGTTTCGGATTGGAAAGGATTTTGAACAGAACGAGCTTTGTGAGATCTTGCTGCAGATTGCGTGCCTTAGTGAAAGTCCTGCGCTGGCAAAGTTTCTTGGATTGTCTCCCAAAATACCAGGTGAGTATTAAAACCGAGTTCAATTTTTTAGAATAATTTCTTGATTTAGAAGGGGTCTGATGGATGCACATGATAATGCATGCGAGATAAGACTTGTTCATAAGATTACCAAATTTTAGTCCAGCCCTCTCTTGGCCCATCTGCTAAAATATTTTAGAAGTGGGTTATGCTAAGATGTACTCCATTGTGGTGACAACCTGACCTCCCCATATGTTTGGTTGGGTTACAAGCCTTTCTTTACAGTGAAGTTAATTTAAATCCATGTGGATAAAGACATGCTAAGTAGTTTGTTTCTTAAATGCATTGGTCCTGAAAAGGTAATGGTTGTTCTTCAGGTCACATTGAAGCCATATGCCGAATTGGGGTATGAGATCCTTTTTGTGTATGCCTACAAGTGAAAATCCTTTGCATTTACATTTTAGATTTTTTCAAATTTTGTAATCTTAGGTTTCAATCTATTATTAATCATGGTAGTAGACTGACCTTGTCAATGTGAAAATCTTTTCCATTTAAACTTTAGATGTCTCCAAATTTTGTAATCTTGGGAGTAAATCAAACTTGTTATTAATCTTGGGAGTAAACTGACCTTGCCAACCCGCTTATATTGCAAGTGTGAAGTCTGATTGATGTAGAGCACATTTTGTTTGGTTACAAATTAATATTTGGTAACAATGATAGCCAGATGTTGAAAAAAGAAGTCATATTTGTCTTTTCCAAAATCATATCACTGGTGAGTTTGTTGGTAGCCTTTGCTATAGGTTTGGGTAAGCCTAGGTCATATTCATAAGACTTGTGCATTTGTGCCATTTTCCAATGTTATTCAAATGGTTATATGGAAACCTACTACAGGTTTGGCTATAACGAAATTTGGGCCTTTGCTATAGATTTGGGTAAGCCTAGGTCATATTCATAAGACTTGTAAATTTGGGCTATTTTCCAATGTTATTCAAATGGTTATATGAAAACCTTACTGCAGGTTTGTCTATAGCAAAATTTGGGCCTTTGCTACAAGTTTGGGTAAGCCTGGGTCATATTCATAAGACATATAAATTTGAGCCATTTTCCAATGTTCTTCAAATGGTTATACAGAAACCTTGCTGCAGCTTTACTAGGGTTATCTACTTTCTTTACAATGAGCAAGATTTGAACTCAGGTTCCACTCTTTAGCCCACTAGGGAATTCCAGTATATAGACGAGGACTCCATGTCAGTCCCAAGATTTGAAATGGTGTCCTTGTACCGCTAATGGTTCTCATTTAGACAGTTTTCTTAAGATCTTTAAATTTGGGTCATGCCCAAATGTACTTTGTAGCTATCAGACCACATCCTCACTACATGTTCGTGTTACCACAGACTTCTTTAGAGTGAGGGAACATGAATCTAGTTTACACTCACTCAAGTTTATCCCTTACCTCTACATAAAAATAAGATGATTCCAAAGATGCAATGTAAAAAAGCTTTACGGGCAATATTTTAACAAATGCCTATCATTGTTCATGTGGGATATATGAATTGGCAGTGCTATTCATGCTTGCTCACGAGGCCAAGATATGGGGTCACAAAATGTAATAAAGATTAAAATTTCTTTTGTTTGGGCAAGGAGGTCTCAAATGAGGAGGAGGCGGCACATATTGGCATGCACTTTAAGCAATTGCGTAAATATCACAGGTGAAAATTATTGGATTTTTGGAGGTTCCATAGGTTTTCAAGCCAAAATTTTTAGAAACCCAAACTGAAGTTCCAGCCTAAGGGAATTTGTTTTGTGGGGTTGGGAAGATTTTCTTATATTTCTCATCTCACGAAATTGATAGATTTGCCAATTTTAGTGTGTTCTTTTGAATTTCACGCTAATAATTTTTTTGGTTTACAATAACATACATTCCCAGGAAAGTAAAACAAGAAAAAGTGATGAATGCACATTGAAATAGGAAATGAAATGTCTTGTAGAAAAACTGTATAAATAAGCATTAATATACAAACTAAAAATGCCTAAAGAAATCAAAATCTATAGATAGAAAGGAATTATGTGTTATATCGAGGTTGAAGGCATGCCCATCTTTTATAAATTATGATTGTTTTGTTACAAGTTTAAAACTAAATAATATTCAAGAATAAAAGAATTTGAAGTTATTAATTTCAGTCATTGATAATCACTGACATGTTATTAATCATGGTTCAAAAACTTGCAACTTGCTAAAAGTTGGTAGACCCAATTTTGGTTTGGATTTGACAACTTACAGAATCTTGACAAATAAAATACTTAAATTCCATAAAAAACATAAATGTCATGCAAACAAAAGTTACACAACATATTAAATAAATCTATAAAACATTGGGGAAGTGTTTCCAATTAGATCTTAATACTAAAAGAATACAATATTGCATCAATATGTGAATACAACAACAGATAAATATCATATGTATTATGTTGATTATTATTGTAAAAAATTACATACCCATGCAAGTTACAACAATTTACAATTTTCTCTTCTTTGTATACATATTGGTGATGATTTGAGTCATACTACTTGCAATTGGTTGTGGTTCCAGTTTGAATTAGAAGGCAATGGCTCTTTAGGCTCAACATCATCATTTGTCATGATGTCATACAATCAAATGCTTGCTACTTTTGTTGTAACCTTATTTGCTTGCCTCTCAAAATCTCAATATTAGCAATCTCGTCTTTTATAAACATGGGTAGTGTTCATCTAGTGCAGTCCAATTGTTATATGGATTATTGACATCCATGCCGAGTAGTTCATGAGCAATTGTGTCCACCCTTTTTGTGCAAAGATGAAGATTGTATTGCATGAAGATGAGGCCATTAAGGTGCTTGTGTGTCAACTTGCTTCTTTTTGTGAATGACCTCAAATAAACTCCAATGGTGCTCTCATTTAAAAATGCAGCTGGGACAAAACCAAAGGGTCAAGTTTTGAAGATTCGGGATTTTTAACTTTTTTTGCTAGTTCTAGTCAGTTGAATAAGGAAATAAGGCAAATAAGCTAGTTCGGGTCAGTTAAGTAAGGAAATAAGGTAGATGGGTTAGTGTTAAATAAGGATGGAATCGTCAGTTAATTGCCATCGATTGAGGAAGGAACTTGTTAGTTACATTGCCATCAGTTGAGAACTTGGATTGCCTATGATTGAGGAAGCATATAGTATATAGTTAGTGTTATCATCAAATAGTGCACCCTTACTGAGTTGTAATACGCAGCCTATTGGCGAAACATGGGGACTTTTCCAGGCTGTGGGTCACCTAAATGGAAAAGAACCTACAGAGAGGGCTGGTTCCCTTGGTGTCTCACCTAGATTAACTAAACTAATGCTTTACTGAGGAAAAGAGTAGAAAGATGGCATGAAACTGAAATCTAACTACATGAGGTGATGCACCAAAATGCTTGCTCAGTCTTTAGACTGCTGTCTTGACAAACAAAAGACCAATAACTCAGCTACTTCTACACAACTCAGTTTAAGCATACTCAGTGTTTTATAGAGAGGTTGAATGATTTTCAGTCCTAGAAGGAAGAAAATGAAGTGTTCTTCACAAATAGAAGCTGTTTTTCACCTAAACACAGACTATAACCTACACAAAATATGCTTTTCCTGTTCAAAGGTGCCAAAATAAGACATATATTCAAAGATTCATAGATGAAATCACAGAAATAAACATCAATTAACAGCTGCACACAATAGAAAATAGGCCTTTGAAGGCAGTAAACTGAAATCTTTATTGCTGAGAGGTGTCTTTACAACAGACATGCCTGAAAATGATTGATTTTGCTATCAAAATCTGAAAATTACATCTATTTTCAGTCACAATATGACGGGTTTTGAGTTACAGTACAATGTTTTGCTGAGAAGAACTTAAAAAAGTTACAACATACAGCAGCAAAAAGTAAGAACTAACTAACAAAGTGAGCCTAGTTTCCCTTTTGGCTATCCTACGCTGGAGAGAATTTAGGACAGCATCAAAGACTATTAAATGCCCCTTTTAAAACTGTTGTTGACTGTTTCCTTTCATTTGGGCGCTTGAAACTGCCACTATCTCATGCTTTGGATGCTTGAAACCTCTTGGTGGCATTGGAAAAAGATAAGTTTGACCTTTTAACTGTTATCAGCTCCTATATCTGTTTGGGAAGTGGTAAAAAATGCTGCAACAAGCCCCTTGAAACTCTCCAACTGCTGTCCCAGTCATCAAACTGCCCTTTACTGTTGAAAACTTTTCCCAGGATGCTTGTATGCTGTTCCTTAACTGCTCGTAAAGGCCCCAAACTGCTTAACCTCTTTCATGAATGCTTTTAAGACCCTTATCCACATGTGCTTGAAAAGCTTAAACCCCTTTGTGGCATTGAAAAAGATTAATGCATTCAATCTCTGTTTTCCAAAGTTCAAAGAAAACTCCTCCATCTGTTTATTATGATTGACTTGTTATAACTGCCTTTAGGACTGTTGCAAAATCTTCAAACTCATCTCAACACTGCCCATTGCATGCTTGCTAAGGGCTGCTCATATCTTTAAAATGACAATTTCCCTTCATTCATAGCATCTGCTGTAATCTTTATTGACCTGTCCCCTTAGCATAAAAGTCCTCACTCCACTGTAGCTTTAACATGCTAATGACTGCATAACCTTGTTCACTGTACAGTTGTGATCATTCTATGGAATCTCACTTGTGCAGCTTTGTCATTTTGGTACAGACCTTTAGAAATTTACTTTGGCTGTCCCATTGCTTTCTAGAGAAGTGTCTTCTTACTCCTCATTGCATGGTCTTCAAACACAGCTCTTATAATCCACAATTCCTTAGATCCATTTTTGTCATCCTTACAGTGAACTTGAAAGCTCTTCATGATTGTATTACTATTGAGATCTTTGAATTTCGTGTAATCCATGACTACTGTTCTCTATTCCCCATGGTGGTCATCAAGAGTATTCGAATGGTAAATTCCCAAATCCTTCATCATTCTGCTCTTGAGACTTTGCCCTATTCAGTGTGCTGTTCAAATGTTAGAGACTACCCCTATGCATTTATGACAGTCCCATGCCTATTACTGTCAACACTACCATAGACCTATGTGCATCTTCCATTGGTAAAACTAGGCTATCCTTCATGTAGCTGAGCAAGGTCCTTTGATAAAATGATGGCCCTTTCATTTGTCATTGCACCTTCAATGGACTATCATCTTCTATTGATGTCTCAATGTTACTTCAAAACCTTGGACTCTTTAGTGTGCTAACTATCTCTTGCAAGCATGTAATACATCCCTTTAATGACCATTCTTCACAGTCCCCAAACCAATGAAGACAGTTTGATGATTGTCCTACTCGGCTTGAAACTATCATATGCATTCTTTATCTCACTGTGACCATCTTCAAATTACTGTCCTACATATCATTCACTATGAATATGTCAAAGGACTGTCTCTCTTGACAGTGACTGTCACACTCTTGTGTTCATGCATTGTTGACTCATATATACCTGTCTCTGGGCATAAAACTTTGCAACCTCTATATGCTGACTTATTTTATGATTATGTACTGGTCTTTTAGACTGCTTTCAACTGTCATCAGCATGCTTATCTTGCTCAGACCCTCATCACTATATATGCATTAACTATGCTTTGTTTTGTTGAAAACTGCCTATAGCTGTATAAGCATTCCTTCTAAATTTGTATTAAATTCCTGTCTAACAAGCAGTAGCACATTCTAGAAGGGGACATTGTAGAACAAAATTGTATCTGAAAGATAAGTGAGATTGCCCTTGGGTCACTGCCATTCCAATCAATTAAGATTGTGACTGTCCCATTGTTGGCAGATGTCATTTACCTCTCTGTCACATGAATATATCTGAACTGTCATCTGCCAATGTTGCCTTTAAATGGTATCCTTTTAATGGCACTGTCATTGCACCTTTCACTGTACATTCATAAATATTGCCTTCTTGAACACTTCTTGTCAACTGAAAGGTCTTTAATTCTGTCCATTTGTTATAAGTCCTTTTATTGTTACAGTCATCCATGACTGCCTTCCTGATGAATCTCTGGCAAGATCAACCCTGGTAACACCTTCAAGTGCAGATCACTCTACATCATCAGTCACAGAAAGACAATCTGCAAGGTTTCTGGAGGATTGAAACTATCTTCTCAAACTTATCCTATGACTGCCTTTTGCGGCTATAACGAGAGCAATGGTAAAATATTTAATGTATTTACAAATGGAGCAAAAGCTCAATATATAATTTACAAGGATTTACAGGAAAAACAAGTTTCTAAAAGAAACTGAAGAAGAATGTCAAGAAACGCTCTTATCTAAAAATTACAATAACATACAATATTGAGCATTAAATAATAAATAATAAATATTATTTTAATACCCTCCCTTAATGCTCAATTTGTCAACTACACCAAGATGCCCTCTAAATTTTACAAACTTAGCTGGACCGAGTGACTTGGTGAGAATATCTGATGTTTGCTCCTCTGTCGGAACATACAACAACTTAACTGATCCATCTTCAAAAAGCTTCCGAATGAAGTGACTATCAGTTTCCACATGCTTGGTTCGTTCATGGAAGACTGGATTTTTGGTTCATGCTTCTGTCATCAACTGAACACATACCCAGATCCCAAACTAAACACATAGCCAGATGTTGATTTTCTGTCAACAACTGAACCTGCCCAAACCGAGTCTGTGTGACCAATTAGTCTAGGATCATGACCCCTAGTGTAAAGAAGTCCAAAATCAGAAGTGCCCTTCACATAATGCAGCACACGCTTCATTGCTACCCAATGAACAGCCCTGGGGGCTGTCATGAAGTGTGAAATGTAGCTCACTGCAAAATTGAGGTCAGGTCTAGTGGTAGTGAGATAGATGAGACTGCCCACTAGTTGCTTGAACAA
>VDFB02346176.1:0-14270 GCA_007258455.2 Sequoia sempervirens | reverse complement strand
CTGATAAGAAAACAGAAATCTGTGAGAGAGAGAAACGGCCGTAACTGCGTCTGCGAACCTCGAAGTCATCTGCGCAATTTGCCCAGTAATCATCCATAGAAGGCTCGTGATATGTGCCTCCAGCAAGGCGAGCTGTATAATGACCTGAAAGGTCATAGGCACGTGCTTCGACAAGATACTTAAGATGATATTTCTCAAGTTCTTGTCCTGCGATCTTACTATCAATTGCCGATTTGCACCAATACATTCCAAACTGAAAAGGAAAGTTGAGGATGGACTGTGTTTCACGGCTGTGAGAAGACGATGAACATCATGCATCCGCTCTTTAGGAATTTCGAAGATTGTCTTATCCGGTTGATAACGGGTAGCATAGCCGATTTCGTGAAGCCGATACTCTGGATGTAGGCGTATGCTGGGAACTGAATAAACCAATCTTCCCATCCATCCATCGCTGCCCTAGCAACTGCCGAGATACGAACATGCAATTCCCGGTCCAAGTTCCTCACTGTATAAGTCAAAAAAGCCTCGTGAACACGCTTGAAATGACGTTCAGCTCTGGTGAACTCAAGCTGATCATAATATTGATAAACCTTCTGAACACTGAGGATGCCCACGGTGTTAAGTCCTCGGAACTGACCCTGATAAGCGATCAAGTACACGAGATATGAACACATGTGAAACTCATGGGCAACTAAGAAACCGGTGATCTGCCTGTGGAGAATATCACTGATGAAGGATGCCCACCATAATGTTCCCACTAAATGATGCACTAATAATGTAATACATCCAAGGCCGGAAAACATTTGCGTGTGCTTGACCTGAGACACGATTCAGGAGTGTGATTAGATTCGCGTACTCATCCTTGTACTCACCACGACCCACATTGTTTGGCAATCTGTTCTTTGCTTGTTTTAACCATCTTTCTGCCATTTTCTTCTGACATTTGTCCACATCAGCATCAAATGCTTGTGCACACTGCTCCATAGAAATCACCAAACTGTTCTGGTGTTGAGGAATGCCAAACCTCCTCTCGATGTCCACAGGTTTGAGATCAAAGAAATGACCCGGCCCTCAACCGACACTATCTCACGAAGTAGAATTGTAATGCTTAATGCAAAGACATCACTTAATTCACATGCTGCACCTAGAGATAGGTATGGGAAGTTGCCTTAGTAAAACCGCATCAAGCCAATATCAATGATTGAACTTCGATGAATCGGTTCTAGCATCGCTTCCGCAATACTTTGTGAAGACTGCTCAACCAATCAAGTGGAAATCAAGTGAGTAAGGACGGGTTTTGGTCCTCAGATTCAGCCGAAAGAACTGCATTCTGAAAAAATTAGCCTATTGACTGCGAACTTGACTATATTCTGACAAGATTTCTGGAAAGCTAAAAATAGCCTGCGAGAGTTAAAAATAGCTTTTCGAAGAATTATTTTCAGCGAAAAATCCGAGATATGGGTTTTGTCCAGAAAAGGATTCTAAGACAACCCAGAACGTCAGATTTGCGAAAATTCAACTTCTACTCGATTGTACAAAGATTTTTCACTTGAGAAAATTAGCAATTCGAGAACGAATGTTCTGAAGCTAAAAATTTGTGAAAAATCAAACGCACAATTTCAACTCGAGGAAATTATATGAGAATGATCCAGATACTGAGACTTGTAGAATTCGCCAATTTCAGGAACATGCACAATGAATTTTGTGAGAAATCTGTGATTGAAAGGATGAAAAAGACGTTTTTATTATGTCTTCTTCTTGTGAAAATCGCCCAAGATTTCTTCAGATTGCTGATAATTATGAACTTGAATCTGCAAAAAGATATGTTAGGAAAAATCGCCTCTGTGAATTGATGTAGATTTTGCCTTGAACTGGAAGAATTCACCTTATTTTGGAAACCACAAACTTTCCTCTCTTGAAATTTGCGCCTTTGAATATGAATGAAATTCGAATTTCCTTTGAAGAAAATACGAATTTATATAATGAATTTGAGGATTCGCCTTTTGAATATAAAATTCGCCCTTGAATATGAAATCCGCCTTTGAATCTCTGGAGAACTTGCGAATTTTATTGATTTTATGAAAACGCCTTTGAGGAATTTGCGAATTGTTTTGGATGAATTTGCTTTGAAGATATGCGCCTTCTCTTCTGAAGAAATTCGAATTTTATCTTTGAAGTTGCTTTGAAATTAATAAACTTCGATTTCCCTTTGAAGATAATGAATTTGCCTTAGAAAATCACGAATTTCTCTTAAGATTAAATTTGCTCTTGAGAAATACGAATTTCCTTTGAAAGCTCTGTGAATAACAATGAAGATGGCGCCATGTTAAATAAGAAGAAATTCGCACCAATTAGCAACTGCAAGAATTCAAAACCCTAACAAGAATAGAAGTCTTCTGATTGGCTGCCTTTCAGTTCCACTGCCACTGTTTGGAAGTTCAAATTTGAAAATAATAATAAAATATTTATTATCATGCAATTAGCGCCAAAAATAGAAAATCGCCATCTTATGCTAAAATTGCAAATATTCTGAACTTCAGTTGACAATTTTGTTGAAGCTCTGAGATTCATCGTCAGACTTCAACGATTCCGAAAAGTCATCTTTTGAGCATATAGGCGTCCATTTGCTCAAGATACTTCACTTTTTATTAACTCCCTATTTAATAGCTGACAGCACTGTCACGACTGGCCAACTTCGACATTGATTTCCGGATGACCGGGTGATGCTGATTGATCTGAAGAATTCATCGGAAAGCCTACTGAACAAGGAAGAAATGTCTGCTGGGAGACACTACTGCAAAATCCATCGTTTAACCCCTTGAAAAATTAGGCGCCTTTGATTAAATTGCTTTTACGGGTTCCAGACTTGGCCATTTCTCAAACTGCCATTTGACGCTTCAAACGGCTGCCGACGGTGAACGGTGAACCCTGCTGACAAGCAACGAAGCCCACTGCGTGCCTGGAGACATTCTGCATCCAACGACTGTACATATGACACCTGAAAGCTGTGTTAAGGGCCTCAAAAATAAAAGCGCCCCTGGCTCTTGGTTGCACTGGTGTCATTTTGATGAAAGTTGAACTTTCATCCAAGTACCCTACTTTGACGTCTGGTATCTGGAGCTGGGATGACCCGATTCAGGCACTATCTGTTTTAACGGACAGCCGGAAGAGCCCACAAGAGAAGTCTCTGGAGGTGACGAAGCAAGAAAACTGCTTCTAAGGCCTCAAACACTCCAGTGCGTATTTTATTTAAAATTACCGCCCAGACTTAACCATTTTCGGAACCTTCGCTTTGCAGTATTACACTCAAGACCTCGCACGTACGAGCACTGCCAAATCCCGAAGGCGACGGCCAAGCTCGTTGGATAGATAAAATGATTACGCCAACAGCCGCGTGAAGACTTCGAACGCGAACGGGTTTCATCTCGACAGGCCTAAAGGCTAGGCTTCTAGACCGTGGAAATACACCAAAAATCATTTGTTGGTCCGTCCTGAAATTATGTGCTTGGTAGAATCCGCCACGATCACCTGGAACGTCGGATTGACAAGCAGAATGGTGCATTGCGGAGCTAGGCTAGAGTATTACTGATGTCGTGAAGACTCTGTCTGCAAATTTTGCCATTTGAAAGGTCCTTTAAGCCAGCGCCCCTGGCCTGTACTTGCACTGGGAATAAACGGAGAAGCTCAGAAACGTGAAAACTCCATTTTAAGCTGATCTTCGGATGACTGCCGCCGGAGTTCTGAAACTCGGATGACTGTGCTTGATATTTCGTTGGACGAGCAGACTAGTCGTGAACCAATTGACTGTATTCGCCATCGAAACTGTCGAGATTTACCCCCTCCTTAAGATGGGCGCCCTCAGGCTAGAGGCGCGCTTTTGCCTGAAAAGGACAAGTTTCTTGCATCTTGAAATTTGAGGATTTCAACTTCTGTTGCTGATTGCCGGAGCTGTGAGTCTCGGAATGCTTCGCTGAATAGCTCGACGGATAGCCAGGCTAATTCTGAAGAGATTGACTGGATGCTTGAGCATTTTAAACAAGATCTTGACCTCCAACAAGTTGGGCGCCCCTGGGCTATACTTGCACTTTTTGACTTTTCCTTTGAGAAATCTTCATAAATTGACCATTAAAACTCCGTTTCGATCATTGAAATCATCATATGCACCATGAAGCGTCGTCGTGAGATGTTCCTCCATCGTGAAATACTCCATTCTGAGTCTCTGCTTCAGGTTTTGATCAATAAAACTGACTTTGACTGACAAAATATTGACAAAAACTCCATGCTTGATATTGCCCAAAATTGTATTTTACATCATTTTAGCAAGATTTAGACTTTTTAATGCAAAATGCCTTGATGAAGCAAAAAATTTGGTTTGGGTACAACAATATGTAAATGAATAGACATATCAATACGTATGTACGTAAAGCAGATGGATATGCTCATACATATGTATCGATATGTATATACACATACATATGTATATACATAAAGTATATGTAGACATGTTTACACGTACACATTCCGCTTGATACCTCGATATAAATGATATTCAAGTATTATTATCTGGAAGATTTAAATATATATATTTATATATATATAAATATCAATACATAGGGAATGTATAAATAATAATATATTTGTATATTTTATTAATTAAATGTATTAATATTAAAATTAATATTTATTTATATATAAATACATTTATATATAAATAAATATTAATGTTTAAAATAATACATTAATAAATAAAATATACAAATAGAAATTATTAAAACAATTTCAAAAGAATGAAATTCGCATTTTATAGTGTTAAAAATGGAAGAAGGAAATTTGTAATTTGTAAAAATATGGAAGGATTAAATTCGCATTTTACATTTGTGAAAGTTTAAATATTAGAAGGTAGCCGTATTAAATATTTAAACATTTCAAAATACATTTGAAAATGAAGCAAACTTCATAAAAGGAAATATTGAAAAAGTCGAACTTTAGAGAAACAAATGGAAAATGAAAATGAAACTCTTCCGTGAAATGGCGGAAGATCTTGCGCAGCTGGAAACGAAGGAAGACATTTTCAAAGCCCAAAACCAGAAAGATAGCATTAAACCTCTGTGTTGTTGCGATTTGGAACTTGACCTAAGACGCAGCAATAATATCATGAAGGATTTATACGCCTGGCAGCAAAACGTGGCTGTAGGTGGCGTTTTTATTGCGAAGTTGAAGTATTCTTCGAAATGCTGGCTTATAAGAAGTCGAATCAGCTTGGAAAACATGACAAAGGGGTTTGAAAGAATGACAAGTGACATTTTGACTTAGTAAACAAGGTAATCTGTCAATTCGCATGCCCAGAAATGGGGAAACTGTTTTTAATCCGGCTTATAAATAGTTCACAGTTCTTCATTCGAATGCATTCTTTTTGCTTTCTGATTTGTAGCATTTTGAGAGAACTTATACACTGCAATTTGAGAGTTTAGCTTGTGGTTATAGTTAATATTCTGTGCAAAGAATTTCAATTTGGGATTAGAGTACTTTCAGCTGTTCTTCTTAGACTATTGTAAAATTCAATAGTAGTCTTTCTGTGGAGGAATTCTGGCTGAGGAAATTGGTTGTTGTGATCAACAATAGAAGCCTGCTAGTAAAGGAACATTGGAAAGAGCTTATACAGGCATGTCTTTCTTATTTTAAGATTATAGTTTAAACTTTAAACTGTTCTCTTTTACTGTCTTTGGAATTGCTGATTACAGTAAGGTGAAATAATTAAATTATTCCTAGGATTCATATATTGTTTGATAATCTATTATTGCATAATGATTTAAGGGACTTCATTTTGTGCAAGGGTAGATGATAGGGAATAACAAGATAGCTAAAGGAGATAGCTTAATACATTTCAAATATATTCAAATTGGTTAAAGAAGTTTTAGTAGGAATTTGGGGGTTTTGTATGAAAGGGATTTAATGTGGTTAAGAAGGATTTAGAAAGAAATTGGTTTTTATGAAAGGAAAAGATTCTATCTGATTATATGCATTAGTAGGAGATTATATGCATTGCACTACAAGACTGTCTTTTGTGTGTGTTAATTGATTGGTAGTATTAAATGGTTTTGTAATTGTTTGGAGTTTCAAACTGGTATGATCTCCGTATAAGGAGAGTACGTAGAATATGTATTAAATTCTAGGAACGAAATGATGTCAATACAAAGTGTAATCCTAGCTTGTGTTATTAGGTTAACATTAGGAAGCTCTCTCCTAGGATAAAGAATTCCGGAAACAGGAGATAGGATAGTAATCACTTGCTTAAAGACTCATTTCTAGTAAACCGTTTGAGGTAGGAAGTCTGGGGTAAACTGAACCCAATGAAAGACATGGCCTACGCATAGAGTAAGGTCGCCCAAAGGCAAATCGACCCTGAGTAGTGTAAGTGATAGATGACTTATCAGTCGTTTACTGAATCAAAACACTATGGCCATAGTAATGTAATGTACCTACATCTTCTTAGTTTAGGAAGACGATTACATTGTCAGTTCACAGTGATCCAAAACACATATACTAGGTTGGGATTGTAAGACACAAGAATCTAGTAATGTAGGACACGACACTATGCTCAGTTGGTTAACGGAATCGGTCACTCAACCAATCTCTTCGACGAAGGGAGGGCCATTCATTGAAAAATGAATGTGCGGGGGACCGCATTATTAGTCCATGGTTGGCGGAAAAGCACCCGAGTGATATTTCTCCTCCACAACCTGACAACCGAAGAACCAAGATTTGCAAGGGAAGAACCTGGACCGTCTTACTTCTATTTGTGCAAAAGCTTTTAAAGCTGTGTATGTATTTCTTATACTCTTATACTCTGTTATTCGTTGAAAAGTTAAAGTTATTTAAATTGGGAAAAGTTTTGGAATCATATTTAGATGTTGAAACTTTATTTCGAAAAGAAAAGAAAAATTTTGATATGCTGTTGTTTACTCGTTTACTACGGTTAAAGTTGTAAAAGATAGAATTTTTTTTTTTTTTACATAGATGTCAGGTCGTTACACAAATAATCTGTTTTTATTGATTCCAATGCTTCTTTGATGGTTCACACCTTGGAAAGAGTGTCTCCACCCTTAACACGATTTTGTCTCTCTTCAAACTGCAGCTCCCAGTAAAGATCTTCAATACAATTGTGTGTGCTATCAAATCTTGATAACACCTTAGCAATTTTCTCTTTTGAAACTAATAAGTTATCCTTCAAAACTTGCAGCTTTTTAGGCCCTTGATCATAACCAGCAAAAAGGCTTTGCTCTTCGAACATCAACATTTCTGATTTGTTTTCATTGGCAAGATTTTCAAAATCAGCTTCCTTACAATCTTCTTCACTACTTAACTCCGGAATAGAAGGCCTGTCAGCAACTTCATCAAGCAAATTAGTATCTCTATCTTTACCTTTCAAGACATACTCTTCTTGTGTGTCAATTTGAAAGGCACCCAAAACATTTTCTGATTTTAAAACATTCTTCTCTTCAACATAAGAATTCATGTTCTTATTGGCCTTTGTTGCAACTTCTCCTCCAAAGATCACTTCATTACTTGCAATGCAAACTGATTTTTGAACTTCATCAGGATCAAAGGGGAATTATCCCATACAAGTTCCTTAACAAAATTAGGTGCCTTCACACCCGGATCCCAAATGCTGAAGGGCTGATTATTTTGTTCAAAAAGAAACTGTCCTTCATACTCCACTTGGAATGGTGACTCTTTGAATGAGACACCTCCCAACTCAACAAAACTAATATCTTCATGAGAATCTTTCACTAAGAGCTTAGTTTGATGATCAAACGATTCTAATCCAAAACTATTCATGACATCTTCACTGGAATGAAGTAAAGGATCATCATTACTAGCTGATTTGAAGACTTCATCTTTCTTGTCTTCAATGAGCCCTTCATGTAAAGGTATATTACTGATCTCTTCATAAGTGGTTGCAAGCATACCAAGGAGCTCTTCTTGATTACTTGTCATAGACTCTTCATGTGTATTCAAAACTGATGTTGCCTCCTTGCACTCACCCTCAACATGTGCGAACAACTGCATATCAATAGGTACTTTTTGAGAACCGCCTTAGAATCATTGAGAAACAACATTTTATTCCCATCCTTTACACTAATAACTACCTTATTTTTCTGCTCTGTCTTCTTCAAGTGTGGCTTCAATTTTCTCTCACACTAAATGAACAAATTTCTGATCAACAAACCAGCAGTAGAGGAATTCTTTCCTTCTTGTTCATGAATGTTTAACAGAAAAGTTAGGACGGATTTTGGTATGTCATCCATCTCATTGATAGTCAAAACTAAAATGCTTCTCATTGCTGCCACTACAACCTCCTCCTGTTCGCTCCAAGCTGAAATGAAGAGGTAATGGATCAAATAATATATTCGATCTTGCATACCTAGTTCAACCAACAACATACTTGTTTTGAGTTCAAAAAATATCTTCAATATAGCAACTCTTCTTGGAAACAAACTACTTCCAGTTTCATCCAAATCTTGAAAACTCTCCACTATCATATTTAATATGATCTTCATGGTTTCAACGTCATAAGGAAAATGGGGATTTACAATTCTTATTATCTCCATGAAACAAGAAGAAATCAGCAGCTTGGTTTCTTCATTAGGATGCCCCAACCAATAGGGCTGATTCAAAGAATTCACTGCAGGAGCTAGTGCCAACTCCATTTTCTCTGAAGGTGATGGCTTCACTTGTCTCAAACATTGTTCTAACAAATGAAGAACATTCTCTTCATTTTCTCTTGACTGAAATTCTTTACCAAGTCTTTTTCCAACCATAAAGAGTCTTTGCCAACTTCATCTCTTCTTCGTTAGCCATGCCTAACTGCCAACTTCTGGATACCACAAGCAGTTGAACTAGAATCTATTTTGACTCTCGGTGTAGTACCGGAGATGTCTGTCACTCAACTGCCTAAACATGAAGCTCTAATCACAGGATGGCAGAATCTTCTACTCTGATACCACTGAAATATGCCCCTTAATTTTTTCTTTGGAATTTTCATTACACAACCTACATTACGCAAATTGAATTAGTGTTAGCTCCAAATTAAAAATCCAAATTTAAAAGATCTCAACGCCAAGAATGCACATTCAATCCCAATGAAGGAGAGGTGTTGTCAGATGGCGGAGAAACTAAGCAATGACTGAAATATAATTACAATTGAAAGGAGCTAGGCGGTGAACCAGCCATAAGAATTTCCACGCTACCACTTAATCAGTGGGGGGAAACATTGCAATTCAAAGAAAGATGATTATTTAAACTCAACCACTCAATTGTGGGAGTACGAAATTTAAACTAATTGCAGCAAATAAAATAAATAGTTGTTAGTACTACTAATCAGCTTTACAATGAATTAAACAGCTGCAAATAAGAAAGATATGCTTCCAAATCAACCAATGGTTAGAGTAACACTTCCTCTAACTCTTACAATACAATAATGATATAAAAATGAAACTCAAACCAGCATTATATCAAAAACTAACAAGTCTGATATAAATCTGCAATTCTGGAAATGAATAACCAGCAACTATAAGAATCAATTAAATGCTCATAACTTCACCAAAATACCTCTGAATGGCATGAAACAACGTGCAATGAACCTTTGGAGGATAGGCGCCCATGACAAGATGAAGAAACAGCCTCAAAATTCATCCATTAATTTATGGCACAATTCCCAATGCTCTCCAAATGGTACGGCTCTTGAGAAGGGCGATTTAGCAATATAAAATCAAAGACTTGGAAATAAATTCCAATCTCTTGTGGAAGGGGTCGCCTTGGGTCTAGAAACACTTTGCAAACATACCCAAAATGATATATAATTTGCTCAAAAAGCTGTTAATAAAAAACACTTTCAGCTGTAGCAATATCAGCAACATCAAAACTAAGAATAACTCCAAAATCTTCAACAATTGAACTCCATCTGCTAGTTTGAATGAGAAGCAGCAATAAAAACCAATTAGGTGTTGTCTCTCAAACATGAAATTGATTGGAATCTAGGAGGTAAGCATCCCTCGAAGAAATAATCACAATGTCATTTCGAAAGCATAACTTTAGCAATTAACAATGGATGATCAGCTCTTCAAACAACATCAATATATAAGCTTCAGTTGGCAAATGAAGCAACAAGAACTCTTCAAATTCCAAGAAGTTGAATCACTTCAACTTCCAAAAGGGACGCCACCTTTTTGCATTTTACTTTTTGAAATAATAAATAAAATGTTACTCAGCCTCTTTTAGGTGTCGACTTCACTTTGCAATAAAACATTTGCTAAATCATTAAATGCACAATTGAAGCCCTTAATGGTCCCTCTTTTAAAACAACATGAAGTTATTACTCCTAGGCGTGGGGTACAACTGAGAAACATGAAATTTGACTAAGTATAAACTCAACTCATGAAGAAAACCAAACCCAAAGCCAAACTGAAACTGATGGATAACAAGATGACTTGAGTTGAACTGCTGATGATGCCACTGCCAAACTTAGACTTACTAAAAATAGCCACTGTCAAAAAATAGTAAGTTTACCTCAAAACCAACAGAAAGCAGAACTGAGCTAGAAGCAAGACTTAATGAAAGTGGAAACCCTAAATTTGCACATCTGAGTAGCCTATGGATTTCCGGAAATAGGCTAAAACCAAACGAAGAGCGTATGGCCAAAATGGGGACATTACAAACAGCACATGGCCCCACAAAAATAGGGCACCAAAGCCTTATACAATTTGTAATCTCCTCTTAGATTGAATTTTCAGCAATGAATTTTGATCAATAGGTTTGCAATTTTTCCCAACCTTGCCTCCTCAAACAAGGTGCTTAAATTGTCAGCTTTCAAGATGTCCTAATAGCTAATACAAATGTCGTTGTGCACTGAGCATTCCATGACAAAGTACCATTTTTTCTCTACCACTCTTGTGATGCAAAATAGGAATATTCTCTTTTCCCAATCCTCTTTAGGTAGCATCCATTTGCCAGTTTCACATCTCAGATGATGAGAACTAGTCCTTAATTGGGCTATCAACATTTTTTATTTCCATTTAATATTCACTCTTATGCAGGATTTTTCCTCATGATCCTCCATGGGGTTAAATTCTTTGATATAATACGCTTTTTCTCACCCATTTTGTTTTGTCTGTATGACACTCTTGAATTTTTCTCTCACACCTCATTGATATTTGGACATTCCTGTATATTAACACCCCATTTCTCCATCCATTTGTTATTTTGCCTCATCCATGTGTTATTCCTTCTAGTTAGCTTTTCCTCCATAATCATCTTAGGCCAATGATGGTTTTCCATATATTGAGTCTTCTTTAGGCAACTTAACAACTGGACCACTGCTGATGCTTTGAAAGGGAAAGTACCAATTTCAGCCAATTGAATCTCGTACGGAACAAGAGTCTTAATTTTAAGACTACTTATGATTAGATTTTTTTAATTCTTTCTACCTGCCTTCATATCTGATCTGACATGCTACTGCCCCAAATTTCACACATGTGGAGAATCATCGAAGTAACCAGCAAACCAAAAAGCATTCTCTTGGTTTTCCAATCCCATAATTTTGCATTCATCCATCTATTTTGTAAGGAATGTGATGCTTTCCACCCTCCTTGAATTCATTTTTCTTTGCATGTTTCCCAATTGAGCTTACATTATGGAAATCAAGCCCGAGGTACTTGTACTAATTCACTACTCCAAATAGGTTGCCTTCAAAAAGAAAATTAATTTTTTTTTTTTTAATTTCTCTGCAAAGAGAAGATCATTATTTTGGTTTTGCTAGTGTTCACTTGCATCCCAACTTTCTGACAAAAGGTTTCAAGTGCTCTCAAGTGTTCCCTCAAACTATGGACTATTTTAGCAATTAATATGAGATCATTTGCATATAAGAGTAACTTTATTACATACTTAGCCAACTAAACACCCTCCCCACCAACCTTATCTAACCACTCTTCTAACTTATCAATGTATAGCCCAAACAGAGTTGGGGAAAGCGGGCAACCCTATTTGATGCCAATATCGTTTCCAAAACACTCTGACATTCCATCTGTGGTTCTGATTTTAACCTTCACTTGCGCATAAAACCCATGGACTTGCGCATAAAACCTATGAACATTTGAAACTCGCAATTCCTCCATTCTATTCCACATTTTGTCATAGGGTACTGTGTCGAAGGCTTTTTAAAAGTCTACAAAACAGCAAAATGCCTCACCACCTTGGGTATTCCATAATTTTTCAACCAAGAACCTAAGGGTAACACCATGATCAATGATTGAATGTTTTGGTCCAAAAATAACCTAACCTTCCCAAGAAGAGGATTAACCCATAGTAACGAGACTCAGACTCGGCTAGGGTGACTCGACTCGGGACTCGAGACTCGGCGCAGACTCAGGAAAATGAAAAAACCCTAGAAATTTAGATATTTTAAAGGATTTAAAACTTGTTTCAAGCACCCTTTATTGAATAAACCTTAAAGACACAATAACATCATTAAATAGAAGCAAATTTGATCACATGCACAAGGACACAGAAGTATAAAGTACACAAATTGTAGCTAAGCTGCTGAAGGAAATAGCACACTTAGATATATAAATATAGTCAAATGTATACAAAACTCATGGAATATGAAATCCATGACATCAAATGTTCCAAACAAATATGAAATATCAAAACAATAACTACAAGTCTATGGCTCAAAGGAGTCTACATCCTTCCTACGAAGGCATCTAAGGTGGGTCCTAGATGATGTAGCAATTGCAGTAATAGTCTCTACTTGTGACTCCATGCCACCCTCACCAACATTAGTTGTGGATGTGTTTGCTCATGCTTTAGCCTCCTTTGCCATGGCTATCACCTCAGCCTCTCTATCTTCCTGGTCAACCCAATCAAGGTCCTCGTCACTAACACAAGTATACATAGATCATATAAGTATAAATTATAAACACAAATTGTAGCTGAGCTGCTCAAGGAAATAGCACACTTAGATAAGTCTATGGCTCAAAGGAGTCTGCATCCTTCCTACAAATGTGTCTAAGATAGGTCCTGGATGATGTAGTACCCATAATCTCAAGTATTAGAGCGATTTCCCTAATGAGGTTGAGGGGCAGTGCCCTTTGTGGGGGTCTACGCGCAATGCCTCTAGTGGGTTCAAGGGATAAAGCCCCTTGCAGGGGTTTGGGGGGGAGCGGGGGGGGGGCAGTGTCTCTAGTGAGGTCAAGGGGCAGCGCCCCTTGCAGGGGTTTGGGTGTAGTGCCTTGGCCAGGAGTGCAGAGGCGGCGCCCGTGAGACTCAAGAGGCGATGCCCCTTAGGGATTTAGAGGCGTGCACGATTAGAGATCAGGGGCAATGCCCTTGCCGAGACCTCTGAGGGCGCCCGTAGAATGAGGGCACCCCTCATGGGGGTCTAGGGGCAGTTCCCCTAATGGGGTCAAGGGGCAACGCCCTTTGCAGGGGGGTTTGGGGGAAGCGCCCCTTGCAGGGTCCCAAGGCAGTGCCCTGGGCGTGCTCCCCATTGCGATATGGGGTGGGATTGAGGGGCGGAGCCCCTGACACTAAGCCCAAATTAAGACCTCCAAAACCATACAAACCTTCATGGCGTACGTCATTTTGCATTCGAATAAGTAAAAAAAATGAAGTTTAAACTTTAAATTTCATGTAATTTTTTTGCACTTTTCAAACCCTGCCTGTCGAGTCCTGCTGACGAGACTCGCCTAGACTTGGCCAAGTCCAAGTCCGAGCCCCCAGGACTCGGCCAAGGTGACTCAACTCATGACTCGCCAAGTCTTGGCGAGTCCTGGCGAGTCTTGTTACTATGGATTAACCATACTAGTGTGATAATTTGATGGATTAATGGTATCACTGCTTTTGTAAAGAGGGATCACCACACTAGTCGTCCAATTTTTTGAGAAACCCTCTTGAGTGACATTATTGAAGATGCATTTGATATGAGGCGCAAGGACCTCAATTCCCCATTTTAAATGTTATTCTTGCAACCCATCAATATCTTGTGCCTTCCCTCCTGCCAACCCTTTTATGCCCTAATTGATATCTTTAATGGTGAAAAGTTCAATAGTTGCATTGATTACCAAGGGTCTATATTTATCTTGGCCACACTCATATAGTAGCTTTACATATTTAACCTACAATATTGTTTTATATTTGTTTTCTCTTTTGTTGTAACTCTTTCCAAAGTCTTTTCAGGTTCCATTTTCCAAGGGTGATCAGTTCCTCTCTTC
>VDFB02346175.1:0-17554 GCA_007258455.2 Sequoia sempervirens | reverse complement strand
AATGATGATGATGCTTTCAACAATCATCATTTATATCTAAATCGGCTACCTTCAACAATAATTTATATATATAGAGGCAATTATGATATTATTAATATCCAAATAATATGACATGTGCACATATACATATATATACCAATATATTCCTCTATGTACACGTATGTGTAAGTATATGGCATATTGATGCAACCGTATGAGCATATCCATCTGCCAACATACGCTTGTATCAATATGTATATACTTATGGATACATGTATATACTATACATATGTATTTATGTCCACTTCCGTTTACTTACATCATTCACGTCACCATCATATTCACATGATCGTAATACCACAAACAAATCGCAAAACTCACATAGATAAACATCACTTGAGAATGCATACAAGACTCTAAATGCAACCATACAAGCTACAAATGATTTACCTATAATCCACACAAACGACTGACTCAGTTCACTCAATCTAAGGTGACGTGTGTGTATGCTCAGATAGTTTATTTTACCGGTTAACCGACCAAGCTCCTCTCCCGAGTGATACTTCCCCTCCGCCTGGAAGAATGGTTCACATACTTGCATCCAATGACACACTTTCGGAAGTCATATGTTCACAACATAAGCAGTATATATATATATATACATCTCAAGAGTCAGAATAATCATTATTCAATAACTTTGCATGCAACATTCATCAAGGATAACATCAAATAGAAGTAACATTAAATGATACAATCATTAAATGGAAGAACACACATATTGAAACAAGGAACAACATGTTTTATTCATCTTGAGGGTTCTCATTACAATCAATTTACCCTATGTAAATAGTAGCTATACAATAGGGGTGTAACAAAAAATTCACAATATATCAGGACTTTACTAGATTAAACCAATTATCTAATGCACAAGTATCTTTCTTGCCATCAAAGATTAGAATATCCATATTTACTTGAACCTTATATGGTGTTTGCCTTCCGAATGGCTTCATGGACAATGAGATGATAGATCTGAGGGAAATTGTAATCACTATAAGAGTTAAACTTTCCTCGGTTTTTCCCATGCACATTGTTCCTTAAAAACATCTATTTGTTGATATAAAGCATCTTTCATCATCTTCCAGAACTATGTTGAGTCAGGTTTCTATGGTGTCAATTTGTCTACCACAGGCTAGGGTTGTGGAAAGCAACAAGGTTAGGTGAGGGGTCACAGGTTTTGAGACCCAACTTCCTATACTCAAACCTTGTATGAGCGAGTTGTAAGAGTTAAGCAAATTGAATAATTCTCCTGGCTTTCCCTGTGCATGTTTTTGCTCTATGTTACCTATTTGCTGCTGCAAAATATTTTTTATCATCTTTGGGAACTATTTCAAGTTCAACAACTCTGGTAATTGTTGTCTACCACTTGCTAGGGTAATGGAAATCAACTACCAAGATAAGGTGAGAGGTCACAGATCTCAAGACCAAACTTGCACAGCACACCTCATTTGAGTGGGACTAGAAATGCACAAAAGGATTACAATGAGAGACTATTGCTCCAATACCACTAATTTGGGACACAATGGGAACACACAAACAAAAACAAATTTTAATGTGCTATGAGCGATGGAAATTTATGCAATAATTAGAAAAAAGTTAAAAAGTGATATGACAAGAATGCAACAAAGAGAGAAACGACATAAAACTATGCTAGCACTGTAAAATGAGTTTATATAATTCAAGGATTGGAGTTATTGAATTTATCAATGAAGACTTAACTATACAGTCCATTGTCCAATTAATAACCAGTATACATTGATATACAAGTGAAGAAGACAAAGGAATAGATTGACAATAAAAGAAGAGCAGCAGATTTCCTTTCGTTGATTCATATTCTCCATTATCTCATTTTCTTACTGGTGCCACAAGGAACAGGATTGTTGACGAGTGTGGACACTGTTGAGGTTGTACAGCATAAGATACAATGATATATCGCATAGTTTGATCACTTGTACTTAAGATGATGATGAAGATAGGATACGAAGTGCCATCATAATACTGCAAATTGATCCAAATTTCAAATCCACCTGGATCAACAAAAGTAGCATAAGTTAGAAATATAAAATATATATAGATGATTAGATCTAATAGAAAAACAGTTTATCCATTGAATATGATCTATTAAATGCTCTCATTGTCTCCATAGTCGAAGTATTATGTTTCAGTGGCACATAGTAAATACAATATTTCTAAGGGTAGTGCACATAATCCAAATAATAGACTACTCAAACCTTTCAAATTTTATGCTTGATGGCAATAGTTCCCAAACACAAGATGTGCATGTTTATTGCTGACCAAAATTACAAGGATCTGTCAGGACTAAGTAGAGATGGATGTGATTACCTTAGCAAAGAAATGAAACAACGAACCATGTTACTTTGAAGGATGACAAATGGTCACTGTTTAGAGCCAGTGTGAGTGTAGGTACTATCAAGTTTCCATTTTGTCTGTTATACTATACAGAGATTATATAACCTCAGGAACCCTCTTAATGAAAATCACCAATCCAACCCAAGGAAACCACAATGCACTATTTTACACAAACCAGCAGGAAGACTAGTAAATGTTTGGCCATAAGGAATCTGAAAATTTCCTCAACTAGTTACCTTGGTTTGGAAAGAAGTCAGTTTCAAATGGGCCCTATGCTTGAAGAAGGTGATATATTGGAAAAAGTTCTGCATAAACCCCAAAACACAAATCTGCTATACATTTGAATATAAATAACAGGGAAGCTTCCAGAATGAACCAAATTATTGCATTGATGATACAATAAAAATCTTGTTTGGAATGGAATTATAAGTTCCTGTCTACAAATTCCCATATTCTCTCTTCCATATACATGCGATATTTCCGAACTCTGTGCCTCTCGTCTGGGAACAACAGAAGTTCATATGTTTTTCCAGCTGCCATTAATGCATTAACTAGCCTTGCTGTATGCCTGAAGTGCACATTCTCATCAATCATGCCATGTACAAGCAGCAACTTCCCTTTGATTCCATGCACATGATGCATTACAGAGCTGTATTCATAACCTGCAGGATTATTTGAAGGCATACCCATGTATTTTTCAGTGTAAAAGGTGTCATATCCATCCCATGCTGTCACAGGTGCACCAGCTACAGCACACTTAAAAGTTTCAGGACAGCAACCTATTGCCATAGCTGCCATGTAGCCCCCATAACTCCATCCATAAAGTCCTATTCTACCAGGTTTTGCTAGGCCCTTCTCAACTAACCACTTTGCTCCTGTTTCTTGATCCGCAACATCAATACGTCCCAAATTGTACTTCAATGCACCTTCAAACTTCAATCCTCGTCGTGCACTCCCTCGATTGTCAAGCTGCATAGCACAGAGAAATTACAGGATGAGGACAATACTTTAATAAAATATTGATCAAACCATAAACTGTGTTTGTTGCCCAAAAACTAAAATAATGGCCAAAGAAATATCTATATCACAATGTCTGCAGGCTTGTGGAGTTGCAGTGAGTTGGGATACTTATCACCGTGATAGCTTGTGTTCAAACCTGCAGATATGTTCCCTTTAATTATGCAGTTTTCTCCTTGGTATCTGAGTGTTGTGTGTTGGAGTGAAGTACACTCTTTGGTGCTTAGTGTGTTTCTTTGGCACATGCCTACATGTGCACAAGCAGATTTACACACACACACACACACAAATATTCTAACACAAAAACACACACACACAACTACATGTAAATACCCACACATGGAAACATACATAATATCGCAATTAGCAGTGATATGTATGATTACAAAATCTTATCTGCTAAGGACAAAACAGCCAAATGGACCATTGTTCCATCTAGACCATTATGCGCAATCTGCAACTCAATGAACAATACAAATCAAAACTAATAAGAGTCAAGACTATCAAATGAACTATACAATCCCTCTCCAATAATAACCATGGTAGCTATAAACTGGAGAACAAAATTCCACAATGGCCACCCACAGCCTAAATGGTCATGTTCAATATTCATGAGGTGACCAACATTGAGACCTGCAGTGAAATTTCACAAAGCAACTAAGTGCGACGGAACATGACACAACATGAAAGAATAATGTAGAAGGATTGAACAAAACAATCGAGAACTTAGATTTCAAGAATAAAGCAAGAAAAAAAAATGCCGTTCACAGCAACAAATAGAATCATAGTCCTTTGCCTAGTATACTTTTGATCTTTAAAAGGATTGTTTGATCTATATGTTGATGTCCAGCAAATTACAGTCGTTATACATACCATTGCAAGCCCACTCTAGATACAAAATTCATGAAATTGACACACTTTTTACAATCCAGATGAGGTCATAAGATCAACAGTAATAGATGCAGAGTCCAGACCTTTCATTAAATGTAGGGGATGGTATAAACATATCTTTTTCAATATATGTAATGTCCCCATTTTTGGGTTCTCTTGCTTTGCAATTGGAGATGGTTTTCTGGGTTTGTGTCTGCCTGATCAGAGGGGTAATTTGATGTTACCTATGAGCTCAGTTGGTTTAAAGGAGTTCTACGATGCTTTCGTAATTTATTTCCGGCTTCTGGTTTGGGCTCCAAGATTTTTGGAGGGAGCTTCTATTTATAGTCACCGGGTCGGCTCCATTTATCATTATTCTTCATCGGGATCACTCTAGTGCAGTTAGCTTCTGATTTTGATGGATTCCGACAGTTTCCACAAAATGAGTATATTAATGGCTATAATTTAATTAATTCACTAAGGTTGCCAAATATTAATTAAAATATTTAAAGGCACCTTAGTGTTATAGCTTGTTGGAACCGGGATGAAGTGTTTTAAATCATGGAGGTATTAAATGGGACCTTGCATGTCAAATTAACATTATTTTAATAAAAGGTCTTTTACGAAGCTAAAGGGGAGTTTAAATTAAAAGTGAATTTTAAATAGAAGCTTCTGGAGAATTGGTGGAAAAAGTATAAAAGAAGGTTTTGAGAGCTCATTTCAGCATGTTGAAGTTTATTCTATTTCTCTTATTGAAACCCTTGTGGTTCAGGAGATTGAACCTGGTTCATCCCAGCCTCTAGAGGGCGTAAACCCTGTGGGGAAGATCAATTCGGTGGTGAAACAATTCCACCCTAGTTGGTTATGTGGGGAAGATCATTCAAGTCTTTTAGTTGCGAGATATTGCTCAAGTTTGTGGGTCTCCTTCGGAGACAAACTTGGAGATAACGAAATATCCTTTGCATTTTTGGAGCGTAAGGGTTTGCCAAGTTGGTCGAGACTCGATATGTTTTGGATAGATCATACTGATATTACTGGCTTCTTCTGAGGATTGTGATAGTCGATTCACCGTGGAGTTTGTATACAGTTGAGTGAATACTGTGAACTCTACATTCCTGGCTGGGCGTTTGAATGGGTTAATACTTCAGTGAGGCATGGGATTGAAGAGTATGTTGCTGCTTATATCTTTGGGTCGACTGGTATTAATTTCTGCAGTGAAATGTCAGCCTTTGAAGACCCTAAATAACCTGCTTGCGCATGGTGTTGAAGGGTGTGGATATTGTGAATGAAGTGCAGGCGCTGTTGGCTGTATTGGCGCTGCCCCCTTGCTAACTCATGAGGCTGAAGGGAGGTGCTGTGTGGATTAGGAGACGTGTGGGCCCCTTCAGGCCTGCCATAACTACTGTTTGCAAAGGTGGGTCTAAGGAGTGGTGCTTCTGCAATGCTGGGCATGTATCCCCGCAAGGAAGGTCTTCATATATTATGTGATAATCTTGTCATTCTACTGCCTGTTGCTGCAAGCTGTGGAAACATATCCTATTGCCATTTCCAGATAAGGGGACGAGCAACTGGTATTATCATGGACTGCCTTTATCTTTCTGAAAAGTAATTGCTGTTATCATTAATCAGTCCAGAAAGGCATTGTAAAGAGGTTCAAACCTGTGTATATCCATTTCAGACCTGCAGCATTCTGCTGAACTGAACTTGCATGAAATTGTTTGTAATCTTAATTGCTGGGCACATATTGCAGTCATTTCATATTCAGAATGTTAATGTTGAAATCTCTTTCCTTGTATTAAATGATTTTCTATACTACCATGAATGAGGTTATCAATTTGGTGTTATCATTATATGTCATTGCAATTATCTATTCATTGAGCAATCAGACAAATGCATGCAAATGTTTGACAAAATGAAACATATGTCACACTGAAGACATTCAAAATATATCGCTCAAATTATGAAGGGTTTTATACAATATAGACCACTAACCTTCCAAACTAAGATCCCCTTGCTGCGTAAATATTGTGCTCTCATATCAACTGTATTCGTCCATGAATCGTAAACAGTTTGAACATTTGGTCCCCCATACACAGAGATCATAGTCCTGTATGGAGGTGGCCCAAATCGATTAATGTCTGGTTTGTATAGAGCTCCATAAAGTATGGTACCATCACCTGCTGATATCTGAACTAGATCTGGTGGTGAAAGTTGCAATCTTCTTGTGTAAGGTGTTGGGACAGGTTGTTCATATATGGGCATTAATAAACTACCATCTTCTAAAGAGCAGAGCCAGACCCTGGGTGGACTACTTAGAGAATGATGAATATCAACAAATCTCTTCATCTGATGATCCAGAATCACCATATGACTCCCTTTCCCTTGAGTTAGCCTCTTTGGCTTTTGCAGAGGAAATCTCCAATCCGGAAAGAGTTTTGTGCTGTACAAATTGGTCTCCAGTGGACTATCCACTGTTCCAGTAAAATATACAAGACCTCTATGTTCATTTACACCTATTAGTTGATCAATCATCCAATCGCCTTCTGTGATAGGGCCCAACAAAGTGCCAGTTTGATCATAAA
Source organism: Sequoia sempervirens (assembly GCA_007258455.2). Classification (NCBI taxonomy): domain Eukaryota; kingdom Viridiplantae; phylum Streptophyta; class Pinopsida; order Cupressales; family Cupressaceae; genus Sequoia; species Sequoia sempervirens. The sequence goes on along the minus strand of VDFB02346175.1, from coordinate 10,679 downwards.
GATACAAATGTCTGAACCCAGATCTCTCACTGGCCCAAATGAAGCCCCCTGCAAACCTATCAACACCTTTATGCAAGGGAGCAAAGCAATCATGTAAATTTATCCAAATATCATCTTCCTCCACCAACAAAACTTCCTGTCTACCACTTCTTATGTCAAACTTAAGGAGCTTCAGCTTGGAATGCGCCCTGTTCAAGACTTGAGCAATAAGTACATTTTCTGGCATCCATGAAACCCTGGCCAGATATTCCTCGTCATCATTATCTTTGCCTTTTATTCCACAGTTCACATCCATCCAAGTAATCCCACCCCCAAATGCAGGAGTAACACCAAGACGTACCTTAGCATTTGCATTTCCTGCAAAGGGATAGTAATGGTCTTCTTGTGCATTAACAGATATTGTGGCTTTGCCCTGGTGCATGATTCGAAAAATAGGTATCTCAGTGGTATCTACCTGTGTAAATGCTATATAGCTACTATCTGCTGACCACCAAAATCCATTGTTCCTTTCCATCTCTTCCTGGAACACAGAAAAAGTTATTTAGTTTCTAGACTACTAGGTAAATGTATGATGCTCTACAACTCAATTAGGGATGAAAATAAAATACCTGTGCAATATATTCAGCCAGACCATGTCTCTGCAGCATATTCAATAAACCAACACAAATGTCAAATTAACTTGTCCAATAAAATGATTAAAATCCACTAAAATTGACAGCCAAGTCAGTAATACAGTAAAACAGGATGCATTTGATATGCTTCTGCACCACATGGATTCAACAAACTGTCACAGGCATATCAAAAACATTCCTTGCTTTCAAATGATTGCACCTATGGCACATCTAATTAGTCATTAGTTCTGAAGGAAAATTGGTTTTTATATTAAGAAATAACTGGTATGATTCTTAAAGATCATCATTGATTATGCCCCAAAATCTCAAGATTTTTTTAATCATACAAAGATACAGTAACAAGGAGATGCATTATATTATTAGGATTTTTACTATGTCCATGAATTCCCTTGTGTTAGACTCAAAAGTGCAATACATAATTTTTATTGTTTATGAAAAGTTTGAAGAAGCATTCAATTCCAATAATTTCTCAGTATCTTTCACCATGTTTCCAATGCCGTAAATTTTCTGAGTAATAATACAAATTTTTAGCATATGACCCAGTCAACCTTAATACCATCTGATTTTTTTCCCTTGCCCTTGTAAACCTATGAAAAATTATTACATGTAACCTTTCTTGATAGATACACCTGATTACATGCTCTGGTTTTCAAATATTGCAGCATATTTTATTATAATACATCATAAAGACCTTTGGAGATTGCAATGAATTCAGGAGGATCAATGAGCAATTTATTAGCTATGAGAAAATAAATATGTATTGTAGTGTCAAAAATTGTCACCCTTGACAATTTTACACTAGGTTTAGCCCCCCCCTGTGTGCTTGGACCTAATTATGCATTTTATTACCCATTTTACAAAGATCTCCTGAAAATCAAACAAAAGGAAATGAAAATGAGCATTCAATATTTGCCCCCAACACTTTGGGCCCCAAAAAGAATGGGTCTAGTCTAGGGCATACCACGCCCTAAACTACCTTTTTTTGGCTCCAATTTGTATATGTCAGTGCCAGTATTTTATTATTTGAATTTCCAATTTCAATTGTTGGTTATCGGCATTTGATTTTTAGGAAATTAGAAGAATTGCATATAAATACTAGTCATTTTATCATTTCAATCCTAGCAATTTGTGGAGAGAAAAAACTATACATCCTAAAAGCAATCAAGAGCAGTCAAGAGCAGAATTATCAGCATTATTGCAACAGGACTGAAAGAATCATTCTTACTACCATTAGCATGATAATTCATATACAAGCAACTATGAGAATTCACTTACTCAGAAGACAGTCACTAAAATACCCCTCCAAAAGGATGATGCAATGGGCTTTGAATTATAACATACATAAGGAATGATGCTAAGAGACTAGGCAAACTCAAGATCCAGTGGAAACCAAAATATGCACCCAAAACTATGGCAATATGGTAATGGTTCCAAGTGTATCTCAATGCAATGGTCATGGCATTGGTACAGGGAAGTAGAACAAGGGAAGCCATAGTGTCTCTTTATAGTCTTCCATTCAGGGGACAAGTATGTTTGTTCCAATGCTCCAATCTATTAATGGGTAAGCTAAAGGCGGAAATGGTAGGAAATAGCCTTAAAAATGCAAAGTTCTTGTGTGAGAAAGGGCATTCTTATCCTCGGTTGGCTCATGCTTATGTGGGCATTAGCTTTGGCCTAACTAAACCATACAATATTGCTAGCACACAAAATAGAACCTTTATTAGGTCAATGTTGACTATTCAATTTTCTCGGAAAAAATATTCCATTCATTTGGTTTGATAAATAGATTAATACTAATCTAGTTCCATCCGAAAGCTAGATTCACAAATGCATGTCAACCAATAAAGGCGATCTTCTCAATGAATCAAAAGATTCCAACATTGACTAAGTGATTGATTAGTGACTTAAATAATATGAATTATTTCTAATATAATCCATTGGATCAGGCTTTCTTTAAGTCATCGGTCAAAATACTAGTATTTTCCCTGACTTGGCACAAGATAGATGCATATATAGCCAATTTCCCTGATCCCACCTATATAATCAACATGGATGAATCCACACTCCCATGTTTCCACTCATTAGCTAATCATTGGCTAGCCCCAACTCCTCCAACCCAAGCATTCCTCTTATCAAAGGAACAAAACTAACTTAACAACAACAATGCAAGTAACCACTCAAATACCCTATCCCTATATCTTAAAGTTTAAGAATCAAAGACACAGCAAAACATAGTATATGTTGTTGAGAAAGTAATTGAAGCACAACTTCTTGTATCCGCGTGGGGAGGGAGGGACAAGCAAGGACCCACCTAAAGTGAATCAACTAGAACTTGTATCTCAATTGAAGTTATGTTGCAGAGAACAAGACAACTTCCCATATGCATTCAAGGGATAGTAGGGACCCGCCCTCCCTAAGCGAATTAGCTAGACCTTCTATGTCAAATTCCTAGGCCCAAATCACAATTCATCTGCCCACAAGGAGGGGAATGATAAATCCTATTTTTGGCTACCAATATCATACAATGTAAGGGGACATAGTGGAACAACACCCCCATAGATAGTAGGGAATTCTATTTTCCTTACCCAACCAACACAAGAAATTGACTGCTTCCTATTGTGAGGCAACACTCAACTCAACTCCAAAAGGGGAACAAGAATATTTTATTTTATTTTCCCATTTGGGGTGAGGAACACATATTCAATTTGAACAACTTCTATTTGTTGCATGTGTGAGCCTATTGCTATCGAGATGCACCAATCTACCAAACCAAGCATGAACCATTCTAAGAGCAATCCACCAAGTTTATTTATGAACCATTGTAAGTCCTTAATTGAAACATTTTGATAGAGACTCCTAAGGGGGCAGCACCTTGATTCAAAACAGGAAAACCTATTGAGAAAGTGTAATGTCCCCTTTTCAAATAACCCTAAATCTTGCCCTAGAATCACAAGTATAATGTAGTTAGGGTTATATCTTACCAATTAAATGCCTTAAGCAAGATGAATCTTGGTTTAGGTCTCGCAATCATGTTAGATAATGTTGGAATATAACTCATATGATCAAACATATATAATAAATGTCTTATCTATATAAACCATGTAAATACATAACTATACACAATATCCATAATGCACATTGGAAGTTGGAGCATAATGGGACTTGGATGAGGAGCATGATAAGTCCGCCCGAAGCTATCCATAGTCATACCAAGCCCAAGAGCGGATATACCATCCCTCTTGGTGCTCAAGTGGCAAACACACAATCATCCAACATGGGGTGGCGTACTTGGTGGACAAACTTGTACCTACATTCCCTACCCTTGGTGCCTTATCCATCCCTCTTACGATCAACAACCAATCAATGTAGAGATTGGGGAGAAACTACAATAGGAGGCCCATAGATTCCCCTTTCTAAGCCCAAGGGCAGATACCCCCTTGGCCCCAAGTGGCCAGCTTGGAGTGGCATACTTAGAAAGAAATCTAGTACCTGCTCACCCTACTGGAATTTCCCCCATTCTCCTCATGGTTGCATTGATGAGACTGGTAAACACTAAATACATCCAAATTTATAGAGATTATACAATAATAAATACATCATAATAATCATAATAGAGCATACCACAATATCTATGAAAACATATGATTGCTATAACCACAACAGCAGATGTAATAACTATTAATGCAGATGGTTAATTCTGATCTGTTTGCTATAGTCTGCAGATACTGGCCTGAATATAAATATCTTCTGAAAGATGGATTGATCTGTTTCATAAGATATTGCTTAAAGAGAAACACAGATTAATTCAAATGAATAATTACTAGTAAGGATTAATAATTTGCTGCAAGCATCATTATTGCATGATCGTATAAAATATGCATATATAGATAGATAGATATAAATTATTTCTAATTAATTTCAATACTTCAAATGAACATGTGTGTGTGTGTGTGTGTAATTATATTACTTACTGCTCAAATATACTCTGGGCAATAATACTTGATCTAATGGCTCTCTTATAATTTATTCCCTTTTTTTTCCCATCTGCTGCTTTTCCAGATTTCTGATTGTTTTTGCCCGTTATATTCCATTCTTTTCCTTTATTCCTTTCTATTCCTTATTGCTCCTTTTTTCTCCCCACACTCCAACTCTATTTATATCCTTATGTCTCTTTAAAGAGAGACATCCTTTTGAATAGAAACAACCTTCCAAAGAGGCATGTTCCTTTATTAACAAACCTGCCTCCGTTAATTTGATTGCTGCCTTGGTAATAAACTCTATCGCTGTCTTATAGGATTGATCATAATCGCTGCTGATCCTCTTATATATATATATATATATATTATATTATAATAATATTATATTGTTAATGTTTATATTGTGTTGTGATTTCTGGGGCATGACAGAAAGTGTCAAACCATCATACATCACAGCATCATATCTTCCATGCCAAACTTCTCTCCTCGTCCTCACTACTAACTATTGGATATCACAAATGCATTTCATAACCACCTAGCATGTCAACACAATTAACTAATAAATCTATGGTGGGAATGCAGAATGGAGAACATTAGGAAGAGACCACAACCAATTGAGTAGGCAATCGAAGAACCAAGATCTCTATAAATCAAAGCAATAATGGGAGCAAACAAAGAACATGCACAATGTCAACATGGGGCCAGTCCAGGGAAAAGGATTGGTTTGATTCAATGGTTCCACTATAACACCCCAAGGTGCTTGGGTTACTCATTGGAAATGAAATCCACAGTACCTAGTTGAGAATATATTAGAGATCAATCCCAATGGGATCACACCCTTTTTATAGTAGGCACTCAACCAGTTTTGAATACTTAGATAGTGACTTAGTAGAGTGCCATGATCTTGACTAAATAGTAGAGCAGTTTTAGAGATTCGACCTCCAATGGTAGAGGACAGGCGGAAAAGTTAGGGTTCTAGTCCTTTTAGCTGTATAGGTAGAGGCTTTGGGTAGGGGGCTTCACACTGGAATAGAGATAAGGCAAGGGCACTTTGTCCCCAAAGCCCCTACCCTAGTAGAGATAGTTAAGATGGTGACTATTGGTGCTTATTGTTATGCATTTCATTTGCATATCTGCACTTCCATTTTCTCAGTTCCTAATGGTGGCTTTTTCCCAAAGTCTGAAGCACTGCAGTCCTTTTTCAGGTCTTGGCCCTCTGCAAGGTACCTTTAGCAAAATAATATATATATAATAAATTAATTACTATATATAATTTTATTAATATATTTGATATTAAATTAATTAATACCAAATATATAATAAATATTTATATAAAAAATATAGATTATAATAAATTATTTTTTTATTAATATTCAATAATAACATTTTGGGTTGTGTAAACTTTAACCTTAAATTTCTTTTGAAATATTCCTGTTTCAACAATTTTTTCGCTTTTTTCAAATTCAATTTATTAGTGCCAAATGCACTCGCATAGAGGAGAAAACCAAAACGCAGTAAGAGAAAGTAACCTAACCAAAATGGCTCGGCGATGCATGCAGCATTGGTCGAGGGTCTTTAATTTAAATGTGCAGAAAAGAACTCAACGGGCATGTGCTACCCAATCCAACAGCGGAGTGCGAGGGGCCGCAATTAAGGCGACAGAAAGTGATTACGTAATTAAACGCTGAACCGAAATGGTTCTAATAACCCGCATCATCGTGCTTGCTGACCCAAGATGGGAGAGTAGCTACCATAGGGAGGAGCTATAACTATTACAATAACTTAATTGAAATTGAAAGTTACAACCAGATTTGAACAAGAAAGAATGACTGCCAGTACTACTGTCAGTTTTACAAACAAGAAGCATTCGCCTACCAATATCTCATGAAATTACAGGATCAGCATTACATCATTGAGAACCACTCTTATCTTGGATAGTGATATCAAAACCACAATGCTTTCAAGGATCAAATACTGATTTCTGTTTTCTGTTACAAATCTGCTCATTAAATGCATAAACAGCAGTCTAATGAATGACTTAAATGCTCATACCTAATTTCTATGACTTCCTATTGACTTGAAATAACATGCAATATACTTCAATGATTTAGGCTAATTCTCAACTTAAGACTCTACGACTGATCACAAAGCTTCAGATTTATTTATCACTTAATTCCAAAGCATTAACAAGAGTAAAATGCCCAAATTGAAAGTAATTTAGCTTTAAAATTAAATGCAACACAATAAAATCTGAGATTTGAAACAAAGATTCGCCTCTCCTAGACAATGCTATAAATGCAATACCCAGAATGCCTTTTTTTGTATTTTTTGACTTACAATGAAAAACATGGATCTGCTGTATTAAATGATGCTAAAATGCTGAAAACACTAAAATGCCAAAACAGATTTAACGATGCAAATAACTAAACACCATGCACGAGCTAAATGCAACTCACAGATACTGAATCACCACTAGATGTTGTCTTCCAAACACGGCGATAAGCCAGCAAGGCCATTCCTCGGCGGCCCCAGAGCTTTCAATCCGCAAGCCAACAAAGATAGTCAGTCTACAAAGATGAAGAAATGATGCACAAGACTCCTTTTTATAAGTTTTGTTTGACTTCACGAAACCCTAAAATCCAACTCAATGTTCAAACCCTAGCTCTTTCTTCAATATGGCGTCCTTTTCCCTTTTAGCTCAATATTCATATTTTAATTAAATCATCACCTTGATACATGCGCCCAAATTAACTTGCATTGACTTTGGAGAATTCATCAAATATTAAATATATCCTTAATGATGGCGCCACCCTTTGAGTCCACCTTTTAAAATGACTTTAAGTCATTCGACTAGGCCAAGGTGATAAAATAACATTTAAATTATAATGTTATTTTTTTAAGTGAAATGAGCTCAACTTCCCAAAACTGCATTCTGAAACCCGAAACTGAATACGCCACTTGAGTCAACTGAATGGGAAAGGTCAACTGCCTGAGACCATCCTGTTTACTGCCAAAAATAGAATTTACGAAAAATAGTAAATTCCAGAAAATGCTTTGAATGCCGAGATGAACATACCCCTGCGAAGCTCTCTGAAAACCCAGAAAGAATCCACCAGTGAAACCATCATCTCTGAGCAATGACCTCCTCAAAAATAGGAAACCCTAATTTATCTTCCAACTAGCCTTTGGGTTCCCAAAGAAAAGGCCAACGGTCACTGGAAAGATCAGGTTTGAGAAGGGGACATTACAATCCGCCCTTCCCAAAATTGCTTGTCCTCAAGCAATACCACCACAACTCCAGAAATTTGAAAACTAATCCATACGCAACAAGTATGATCCCTGGTTCCCAAATGCGTCTCAGGAAAAACCCACCATGCCGATGCTGCACCACTCTGATCACATCAATGAAAATATTATGCCAATGCTGCACTGACCCCCTTGTAACTCCAAAGTGTTACCATCTATGGTACTCAAACTGAAAGATCTTAAAGGAGGGAAATCAAAATCCTGCAACATCTCATGTCCACGATCCCCCAAATTAACAGTATCAACCATACTACTGTCAATCACCATTCTAAGCAATAGGAGAGATAGTCTACTCAAATCATAATCGAACTCCTCCGCATACCTCCACATGGTAACAAACGGGACCGTGGCTGCAAGTGTGACCTCTACAACTCTTCTTGCAAGGAGGAAAGCAATCCTTTGCAAGAGCTCAACGAACTCATGCTCATGTCTCCGCATAAAGCTACCATGCCTCATCTGAATTATACTGACACAACCATGAAGACTACAGAAAACAATCATAGTTCCAGCCTCATGAGTCTCAGAATGGTGAACCAAAGCATGTGAGCGACTACTGTCATGAATCACTACTGAGAGTAAACTGTCAAAGTTTACATCACCAACCATCATAAGATGAGTTTGGAGGGTAGGAAAAGTGTGAAGGAACAAATAATTGCTGCTGATCAAGACTAGGATCAGCGTAGTGCAATCTGATTCTCGAGTCCTACCCAAAGGAAAACAACAACACCACTCCAAATCCCAAGCGTGAGCATGTGAGATGACCATCGAGCTGCAAGGTGACACCTCCAAGGTGGTTGGAAAACACACTAGATTCATCTCCATGAGAGAACTACCACCTCTTTGATCAGGAGTGATGAACCAACTCTCCTGAATGCGATAAACGCAACCTGTAAGGTGGCTGGTCTGCCTCAAACCAGCAAGCTCGAGTCTCAAAATCTGTCCATGTCTTAGCCGGAAAACACATTCAAGAGCAACCAATCGTTCATTTCTCCAACCCATGCTCAAAATCTCTCTCCAATCCATTTGTTGATGAACAAATGGAACCATCAAGAAGCTGCTAAAGAAAAGAACGACACCAAAAAGTCTGAAAATTTGATTCTTGTTCCTCCATAATTTCTTCTTTCCACAAACTGTATGCTCCATCAACCCTTGTTGAGAATCCCAAGCTTGAATACCCAACTGAAAATAATCTCCAACACTCCGGCAAGGAAACATAGCACATCTCTGAGTGCTAGTCAAAATCAAGTGCATACTTGTAAAATTGGCATCCCCTCTGATGAACCTTTGAAACCAAACCATGAAAACTTCAGGAACACTGAAGCATGAAACATAAGATGACTTCAAATTCAACTCCCAGAGCAGACTAGCATCCCTCAACCCAAGGAATGGATTGACAAGAGTGCAATCACCATATTTTGGTCCCTTTTCCAAAGTGAAGACTGCATCCTCAATTCCTCTTAAGCATTCTTTACTACTCAACATACGTGGCACATCGTCATGGAGTGATATCAAGGCATCCTTAGATTGGAGTTCACGCTTGACCTCATGCTTGGTCTCTTCACTACTTGACTCTTTTTTCAAAACAAAGAGAGGATTGTCATAAGTTGCTTCAGCACCCACTTCAAAGAAGGGATTGTCGAAGACTTGGAAGCCATTCCTTACGTCTCGCTGCCCCAAATCTGCACATGCAACTTCTGACTTTCTTGAAATGCTTTCAAGATCAAACTCCTCTTGAAGATAGTCAAAATCTCCAATCACTTGATTGATTTTTTTAGCTCTTTGTGCATCCTCTTGCTCCTTGAAAAGTTTGAAATCTGCAAACTGGTCTTCAACCTTTCTTAGAGCCAGCTGGGTTTCTTTCAAATTGTCCTTTGTTGATTTAAGCTCCAAGGTGAGCTCATCAACCATACTCTCCCTTTGTTCGAAAACAATGAAGGCCTTCTTTGCAGATTCAACGGCATGATCTCTATCTTCAATCAAGCCTATGTACTCAGACTTCAAGGTCTCCAATGAGTCTCTGATAAGTTGCAACTTGGGAAGAGCACCCTCATATTTCACTCCTCTTTGTCTCTCTTCAAGCTAAGCATCCCAAATAAGCCCTTCAATCAGACTATGTGTGCGATCAAATCTAGATAGAGCTCGCACTTCATCTTCAACGGACACCTCAGGTTGGCCTTCACACTCATAAGAATGCGAAGATGGTGAATTGCCGATAGGCTGTAACTGAAAAACAGAACTTCGTTTCACGCTTTTGCTGCCCTCATTGTTGCTCCAACATTCTTGTACTTCACCACCAACTAGTGGGGAGTGCTCAATGTCTTGGGAAACATCATACTCCACTAAGCCTTCAACTCGTTGATTGCAATCAGCTTCATGCCTTGATAAATCAGATTTATGTTTGGTAATTCCTCCAAACCTTTCATCTTCAAGAGCCATATGGCCCTCAAACTCTGTTTCCTCTTCCATGTTACTCTGATCAAACTTGAAAGCAGCCCCAAACTTAAGCATATTAACACCATTGTCTGCTGATAGAGAACCCTTATCGAGTTCCATTTCTTCATCCGGATCAAAGGGAAATTCATCCCATACCGGTTTGTCATCACTAAGTGCCTTCACACGTGGATCCCAAATGGTGAGAGGCTGATTGTTTTGATCACAAGAAGAGTGTTCTTTGTGCAACATTTGGAGTGTTGATTCTTGGAATAGGTCAACTCCCAAATCACTAAAGCTGATGTCTTCATAAGTACCTCCCTCCAATGGTTGG
>VDFB02346174.1:0-42830 GCA_007258455.2 Sequoia sempervirens | reverse complement strand
CTAAGATATCTATGTATTGGACATCTAAGAATTAATGTTAAATCACTCAAAATATTTTTTTTAGCCAAAAATGATTTATATAGCTTAAAATTTGAGTTTTTCTATTTTATAGCCTGAAAATTATATTTTTTGTATACTTAAGTTACATTAGGAACAAAGTCGTGGCACCTTTCCTAACACATTCAACTTATGTTAAAATGTGAAATTTGAAAGAAAATATGAAAATATATCAAAACAATATTTTATTGATTTATTTTATTTGTTTCATCTAAGACACAATTATATCAGGTATTAGTTAAAATATCGTGAACAATATTCAAACTTTTTTTATCATAGATAGAGGGAGAGAAAATCTCATCTAACCTCTATTACATTATGTATTCTATTATTTTTTAATTATAGTGAAAAATATTTTTAAAATAACATATTAAAAATTAGATAAAATAATGTGAGTCGACATGTTTTCTACATTTCATATTTTTATAGAAGGTATGACATACTATACTGTAAAATATGTTTTACATGTAAACATGACGATTGCACAATAAATCCTTCAAACTAATTTGCACTTAGTGGAAGCTTTATTGCAAGTTTTATCATAATCAACACTTTATAGTTTATTAAAATTCCCTCTATGGAAATAGGAAAAAAATTGATATAGGAGAAAGGATCTAGTAGCCGCCCACATTCCAACAACCATCTATTAATACATGATAATTAAAATCACACTAAAAAATTCACATGTTCTAATAGCCGCCCACTCGTATATCAAATAGTTAATAATTGAATATTTAATTGGTACCCTAGCACACCATTACTGGGGCATTTGTGCATAGGTATTGGTCAAGACATTTATTAGTTGAATATGTATTAGATCAGTTGTGCAATTTTTTTGGAGGTTGTAGTGTACATCTATGAATAGGTATTAGACATCACTTCTAAATGACCACTTTTTAATCTTTGTGCATGTAATGGATCCTACATTCGCCATAACTATTCAAAAAGCTGAAACAATAGCTTTAAACTCTTAAATCGCGTACAAAGAAATACAAAAGAAATCGTGCAAATATACCTACAGCATAGAAGCTTAGGGGTCCTTTCCCACGAACAATATAAAAACTCTTTTATCCAATTATCCTGGATAATGAATCAGAGAATGATCCTCTGTAATTCAACTCCACCAACTTTATGTGAAAGGGACTAGACAAGTTCAGAAATGTACGTCGTTTTCCCGTACACATGGATGGTGAATTAAAAAATTCTTGATCTCACCAATTTGAGAGGCAATATCAAATTAGACGCTCAAATAACGGCTGCACGACTTTACAATAAATACACCTTACATTGCTCTGTTATTTGAGCGCGGGGTGAAAGCGACTGATTTCCAAGTTTCCTCCGGGGGATCCGCGAGTGCATTGCTTTTGAGTGTGCATCTCTCTGTAATGGGGGTGCCTCGATTGAGAAGGCCAAACAAAATTGATTCGCCAGAGTTGGAGTCTAAAATTGCAGAGATGTCGCTTCTTCACTCTCCCGCGAAGTCCTCCCAATGTCGTCGACCGTGGGGCTATTTACTATCTCTTCTATTCAACGCCCTCTGTCTGGTAATAATCGTAAAACAGGGGCAACTGCTAACAAGGTGCAGGAACTCAGATAATTTGCAGGGTCTTGGGTGGAGCAGAAAAGCTGCGGAGGAAGCAGAGGCGGCAGCACAGTACTCTTGCTCTGGCCATGGATATGTCTTTGTTGATACTTTTCAGCGGAATCAAGACGGAACTCCCACTTGCGAATGTAATGACTGCTATACGGGACTCAATTGCTCCCAAATTGATCCCGATTGTGCGACAAACGCAGATAGGTCAGGTTTTGTTCTTTCCCTTGGGAATGCTCTTTACCCCAATTTCTTATTTCTGCATTTACAGGTTTCAGGAAGTCTATCCGCAAATGGAGGAATCTATATAAAGAGTTTAACACTTTTAGAACTCGATAAGTTCCGATAGAAAGAACAAGCCATAAAGTCAGAACTAGAAGAGCATTTTATATGTAGATGTTCAATATGGAATATTTTATTGACTTTTCTTTACGGGTTTTTTTATTCATTATAAGCGTTGCAATGTATAATTATGTGTTTGATGGCCTGAAATTGGTTTCCAACTCTTCAATGTCAGTCTATAAATTGCACATAGAAGTAGAATTTTTAAAATAAAAACTCTTCCTCGACCTTGGAAATTGGAAGCTTTCAACGTAGGCGTGTATCATTTTTTTGTATTACAGCGGAGATCCTGGTTTTATGGAGCCATTCTGGATTGCAAATGCGGAAGTAGGAGCAACTGTTGTGCCCGCCTGGTATCGGATGCGCTATCAAATAAACGACGGCCGGAAATCAGTAGTTTCGCCTGAATTAAAGGTACAGATTCGTGGCATTCATGCTCTCGTAGGTAACGCTGTTACAGAAGGAAGATACATTGTGCTTGGAACAGGCTCCACGCAGCTCATCAATGCTGCAGTTAACAGCCTTTCACCCACACACGCTTCAAATCCAGCAAAAGTAGTAGCGGCTACGCCCTTTTACGGGGTAATATCTCAAATCTTTTCCATGAGGAAACCCTAAATTTCAATGATTTACTGATTTTCTTTTCATTTTGTGTCTAGATTCAAATCGAAATGAAAACGTACATAATGAGTCGGCAATGTTCAAAATTTTGAATTTTAATAGGGGAAACCATAAAACATTTCTTTGGAAATTTCGACATATGAGATACATCATAAAACATTTCTTTCGAAATATCGACATATGATACATCTCCGTTTGGTCTTCAGGGCTACAGAGTGCAGACAGAATTATTTCACTCAGGGAACTATTCGTGGAGAGGAGACGCGAGGGCTTGGACAAAACGAACAGAAACCCTAGGTTCGACATTTATCGAGCTCGTAACGTCTCCAAACAACCCAGACGCTCTTCTGGATGAGGCCGTTCTGAAAGGCGAGAACGTAAAGACAATTTACGATCATGCCTATTACTGGCCTCAATTTACTGCGATCTCCCGCCCGGCGGATGAGGATATAATGCTTTTCACACTCTCCAAGCTTACTGGACATGCAGGGAGCAGGCTAGGGTAGATTATTTCATTTTTCATCTTATATAAAAATATGTTTTAGGTATTGAAAGTCCGTTAAAACAGCTAAATTCTGTAACCCTACGAACTTTTCCAATTGAATTTAATATCATATTGCAGATGGGCAATTATCAAAGACTATGATTTATACCAGAAGATGTACCGATATGTCCAAACCAATACGGTTGGTGTGTCTCGAGATGCACAGTTAAGAGCAAGGACATTGTTAAAAGCAGTAATAAGCGGTTACAGACATCCCATGAAAACGGAAGCTATCGACATACAGTCAAAGCAGATGCTTTTCCACTACGCTTACCCTGTCATGAGAAGGCGATGGGAAAGAGTTGAGAGGATTTTTAACGTAACTGATCGATTCTCACTTCAGAATGTGAGACCTCATTACTGTAACTTTTTCAGAAAGGTCACTGGCCCCTCACCAGGTAAGAAATTGTACCACTATGGTGAATCCCTAATTCTGATCCAAAATTATCAGAATACAAATGAAATCTATAAAGAAATAACTAGGAAAATCAAACAACATAGGCAACTATGAGAGCATAAAGATTTTATTTGCAGGAATTTCATTTAAGTATGACAAATTTTCAGCATACGCGTGGGTGAAGTGCGAAAGGGAGGAAGAGGAAGAGGAAGAGGAAGAGGATTGTGCAGCGGTGTTGGAGAAAGGGGGAATCATTGGTCGAGGCGGTGAAGTATTTGGGGCAGGCAAACGTTATGTTCGTTTGAGTTTGCTGAGGCGAGATGATGCGTTTGCTGTGTTAGAGCGTCGCCTTCAAGCTCTTGTTTGCTACAACGATCAATGCGAAGAAATGTTCTCCAACCAGGCAGATTCATGAGCGCAATTTTAGTTTTCTGGTCATATGTAAATATAAGCTCAGTATGTATGCATATGACATGACAGCTACTGGTGTGCTGTAGATTTAAAAATAGCGCAGGACATTTAAGCGATTATCGTTGCTGCCACGATGTATTGTCAATTTTAAAGCAGGGTAGGACATAACATCAATAATCGTTGTTGGTATTCATGAATTATAAATTATATAATGGTACTGATTTGCATTTCGACAACGGTATTTTAAATGAGAATTGCCAAAGAAGACTTCAATTTCCTGTTGTAGGGTACAGCGTACATGCACGCCACCCTCTCTGGAATGCACAGAAAGAGGCTCAAATTTTCTGTCAGGCCTTTCAGTGCACAAGTTGTTTATCGTACATACTGTTTTATTATTAATAATCATATATTGGCAGTATTAGATTAAACTCCCTGTCAATGAGGTTTGATTCATTTGAATTCTGATATTAATATCATTATTTTCACTCTGTTGTGATATATAGTTTAAGGGTACTGTTGATATTCTAAATATATCTATTTAAAAAATATTGAGAGATTATTTTTCAAAGAATGTTAATATTTTATTAATTTTCAATTAAAATATATATATTTAACTGATTTCAATTTTATTTTTATTATTTTTAACCTTGACATTATTGTTATTTTGATCTTGTTTTTTAAAAGGTAGTAAATATTATATTTATATGTAACATTGTACTTTACTTTTTGATAACTACATCATTTTTATCATAGTCATTCTACTTTTTATTATCAATCTTTTTTTTTTTTGTAGAGTTATTTTAAATTAAAAATTAATTTATTATGTCGAGTCAATAGTATCATCAAGGAGTCTTATGTTGTGATTGTGTAAATGTATATAAAAATTCATGACTTAAAGTTGACAACTATTTACATGTTAAATAATTATTATTTTAATATTAAATATAACATTCATATTAATATTAAATATAACATTCAAGGAATATGGCAACGGAGAACTCAGCAGTGGTCGGCCATGGCTGGGCGCAGGTCGCGTGCAGAGCGCAGGCCAGAGATGGCCGAAGAGAAAATGCAGGGTCGAAGGGCCAAAATGGCGAACGGCAAGGGGCTCGAGCAATCTGTAGAGTCAGTGGCAAGGACAGGGAGAACCGAACGCAAAATGCCACGACACCGAGGTTACGACATGGGATACTACGAAATAGTGGGTTTATTCATGTTGCAAATGCTATCTCCGTTGATCTAAAAGTTGAGACGGTAGAGGAAATTGATCATAATGCTTATGTTCTCTCCTTACACGGGGTGATTTGTTGGTTTAGGGGTTTTTGGCCTAGCTTCCTTTAGTTGCACTCTTGGATCTCAAAAAAATGGGAGCCTTTAATTACTGGTAAAGTTCATATTTTTCCCATGGCTAAGGGGTTTTTTGTTGTTAAGTTTGATAATGCTTAGGATAGAAACAAAATTTTATGTGATCATTTTTTTAGCTGGGAGGATAGATTTTTATTGATGATTAAATCTTGGCATGTTGATTTCAACCCTTCTTCTGAAACTTTCAATAAGATCCCGATTTGGGTTCGGCTTCCTAATCTTTCCCTCCATTTATGGGTTGATCCTCTTTTAGAGGAAGTGGGTGATGCTCTTGGAGATTTTTTGTTAGTGGATGATGAATTCTCTGATATTTTTCACTCGACCTTTGCTCGCATATTGGTTGAGATGGATGTTTCAAAAGGGTTGCCTGCTGAGATTTTACTGAAATCTTCTAAGGGTTCCTGGGTCCAATCTTTGGACTATGAAGGGATTCCCTTTTGATGTAGAAGATGTTTTAAAACAAGTCACATTGTTGCACAATGTGGATTTGAGAAAAAAACAATGATGGCTACATGGTGGAAAGGTGCTTCTCAACAACATTAGATGGTTGAGAAGAAATTTGAGCAACATAGGAGTTTTTCTAAGGTGGTTGCTTTGGAATCACAAGGTCTAGGGGCATCCTTTTCGAATGTCTCAAATGGTGGGGTTGTTGATGTTGTGCAAGATTACCATGTTGAAACCCCTAAAGAGAGAGAGAGAATGGGCCTAAGGCTACCACTTTTGGTGATAGCACTTTGACTATCATTTTTGGTGGCTCTCCTGATAAGGCCATGTTTGCAAGGAGGAATACTGATGAAATCTCTAAGACAGTGGCTGCATACATTCTTTTTCAGGATAATGGTGCGTTGGCTTGGCTTGATAAGGCAACGCAAGTAAAAGAGGGCTGAATTTCTGTAAAGGGAAAGAAAGAAAATTCCTCTAAGCCTTCTTTTGACATGACTCTCCGCTCCCACAAGAGTAGCTCTAAATGCAAATCTTGATGGTTCTTGTTTGGGGGTTGGTTTTTGCCTAGCTGCAAGCTATTTTTTTTTGCAGTTTTGTTTTTGGTTGTGGTTCTTTAGCTTTGGTTGCCTTTTTTACCCTTGGTTGTCTGTGCTTTCATGGTCTTTATGTTAAGATAACTTTCTAGTTGAGGGTTCCAGATCCATTCAAAATCTATTTGTAAAGGGTTTCAGATCCCTTCAAAAGCTGCTTTATCCTTAATCAAAAACATTCATATTAATAAGCCCACAAAAGTAAACAAAGAAACCCAACACTTTTTTACAAAAATGTTGTGACTTTGTGGGTAAAGACATTCTACTTGCCTTGGAGGAATCAAGAAGGAATATAAATGTCCTAAAAGAATTAAATTCTAACCTTGTTGCTCTCATTCCAAAGAAACTTGACCCTTCTTTCAAATATTTTAGGCCTATTGCTTTATGTAACATAATTTACAAAAAAATTACCAAAGCAATAGCAACAAGGTTCAAAAAATTACTTCCTTCCATTATCTCAGATGAGTAAGGTGGTTTTGTGTCAGGTAAGGATACCTTGGAAGGTGTCATCTTGGCTCACGAAGTCTTGCATTCAATCATGTTAGATAAAAATCCAGTTGTTGTTTTAAAGTTGGATATGATGAAGACATATCATAGGGTTGATTGGGACCTCCTTATGACTATTATGAAGAAGTTTGTCTTTTGTCACAACTGGTGTAAATGTATTCTATCTTGTCTCTCAGGAGCTATGCTCTCCATAATTTTTAACGGCTCTCTATTTTGTCATTTTTCTCCCACTCAAGGAGTAAGACAAGGCAATCCCCTCTCTCCATTTCTTTTTATATTGATGGCTGAGGGATTGAGTAGATCAATAATTTCTACATGCTCTTCTAGGATTTGGAAAGGTATATCTATTAGGCCATTTCCTCTACCAATTTCAAACTTACTTTTTGTAGATGATACTCTCTTGTTTGGACAAGAAAGTATGGTTGAGGCAAAGTGATAAAGAAATTTCTATCTGATTACTACTTATTTTTTCATAAATCCTTCAACACAAATAAGTCTAAAATATTTTTTCCCAATGTCAACTCATTGGTTAAAGATCAAATCTTGAAGTTTTTCCTGGTTTTCAGTGCGACTCGCTTCCTTGAAAATATCTAGGAATTCCCTTTTTCTAGGAAAAAAACATAAATTTTGGGACAATATCGTCACCTCTTCTTCCAATAGAATTTTTCTTTAGATATCCAAATGGCTATCATTTATAGAAAAGCTTGTAATGCTTAAAGCAGTATTACATTCTCTCCCAATCTACTTGATGTTAGTATTAAAGCTTCCCAAAGGAAAGGGAATTTCTCTACAAAAAGTTTTTCAGGGATTTCTTATGGGCTAAGAATGTTGCAACAAAAATAAATGCCATTAGTGGCCTGGGAATCTATGTGGTAACCTAAAATAAAGGGGGCTGCAAGTTTGAGAGATCTCTTCTTGTAAAACACAACTTTAGGTGCTAAATTGGTATGGAAGATGTATTCCAAACATGACAATAAATGGTGTCAAATTATGAGACATAAATATCTAGACTCCCTTGATAGAGAAAGGATTTTTACCCTAAGGTCAGGACCTTTCTTCTGGCTCAAATACATGGAATTGTATCTCTTGTAGATTTGTTCTTCTTTTGCACCTCTTGGTTAAAAAATAATGGATAAAAAGCTCTTTTTTGGGAGGATGCCTAGAATAGACATAAGCCTCTCAGATCTCCTGGTAATTAGGGACAAATTGAAATTGTTCTGAAAGCTATTTAGGGTAATAAAGTTAAAGATTATTTGGTAATGGATCCTAGGAACCCTTGTCAAGCAGTAAGATGGGAATATTTTGGTTTTATACATGTCCCAATTTAGGTAAAAGTTTCTCTCATGGTTGAGCTAGGGAAAAGGAAAAATTTCTTATCAAATAAGTAGGATGAGATAGTATGGCCCTTAAAGATAAATCGGTCAGTTACAATGTAAAGGATGGTTACATTTCTCTAATTTATTCAAATCGCATTTCTCCTTGGCCTTTTAAAAAAATTTGGGGTTTTGATGTGATCCCCAAAGTAGGTGCATTTTCTTGGCTTGTCATAAAAGATAGATTTTTAACAAGTATGAGGCTTGATAGATTGGGAATAGTCTTGTTATTCCCATGTGTTATGTGTGGAAAGGCTTATGAATCAATAGATCATTTACTCATTGGTTGCAATTTTTGTCATCAGTGTTGGTCATGGCTAATAGGTAAGCTTGGTTGGCCGAGCCCTCTTCATAATTCTATTATGAAGCATTTCCTTAGTTGGCCTTCTTTACACTCAAACTCTTGTTTCTCCTGCATTTAAGAGATTATTCCTTCCATTTTCATATGCAATCTTTGGTAGGAAAGAAATAATTGAATATTTAGTAAAAAATCTTTGAATCTGAATCAAGTGATTCAAAAAATTGAACTATCTTTTTCTGAAGTAACAATGTCGAGTGCCTTTAAAAATTGAAATCCCAAAAAAATATTTTTCCTCTTGGGATTCCTTTATCCTAAAAAATCGGACCTTCCTCAAACTTCGTTAGTCTAGTTTAGTTCAAAACTTTGGTTCACATATAGACAAGAAGCTTGTTAGATGGTCACCACCTCCAAGGGGTTTAATAAAATTGAACTTTGATGGGGCCTCTAGAGGTAACCCTGGAAAATCAGGTGCAACTACGATTCTAAGAGATTAGAAAGGTAATTTTATTTGTACAACATGTGAATTGTTAGAGGATGGCACAAATAATGTGGCGTAGTTTAATACATTAAGGATTGGACTTGAATTGGCCAAGAAATTGTCCATACCTCAAATAGTAATTGAAGGGGATTCAATGGTGGTAATTTTGGCCCTTTCAAATAAAATATCTAAGCCATGGAATTTATGTTGAACAACCAGAATACTGAGAGGGGAGGTGAATCAATATTCTATAAAACCATTTAGCTATAAACCATCCAATCATTAAAATATATCCAATTGCAATTGCAAGCAAAGACATGAAAGAGATCATAACACCACATAACACATAAACACTAGGATTTTTATGTGGAAAACCCAAAATGGGAAAAAGCATAGTGAGGATTAGCTTGCAATATATTATAACTGGTTATAAGATATTACAATGGCTTACAGCCAAGACACACTGTCCTTGAAAGACTCACAACCTAAAATGATTACAAAATGGAGTGTGGCTCACTGTCAAGAGGTGAACTGATGGAATACACCTTTCATGTGCTGAATTTAGTTCCAATTAAATTCTGATATACAAAATCCTACACTAGTTTGCAGTTTCACAACATACACTGCCTTGATACAAAACTTATACATACAAGCTCGCACAATATCACATTGTCACACATCTCTTCTTATCACATCTCTCACCACATCACACATGTCCAATACAAAAATGTTTCATATATATATGCTATTACATCCACATACATCAATTAGGTCAGCCTAATTGGATATACGTATACTTAATTCAAAAATAACTTGTCGGCTCAACAAAAAAAATATGCAAGGCATGATTTAGGTCAGCACAGACCTAAAAAGGACTCTTTGACATTTGTACAATCATATTAATCTTTAACTTATTCATGTATGGAGTCGGCCAGGAGAAGACTTGATCACAAAAATTGACCAAACTGACTAACATCAATCAACTATATGATCATATTAGTTTGCGCCATTTGGAATGCATGTAGATTTGATTCCTATAAATCATCTCCCAAAGTCGTAAAGATTGGATCAAAATACCATAGGAATCCGAACGAAATAACTCATACCATTATGCATAACTCTGAGCAAAAATCTATATGTCGAACTTCTGTCATTTGTACCTTTCAGCCTATTCAACCAAAATTGCTAAAACCTTGTTCATAGATGCATTTAATAGTCCTGAATGGCATATTAAAACCACATAGGCTGATCTTTTGATATGAGCAATTCCAGACTAAAGTAGCACAAACACTGTTTATCTTATAAACAAAAATTGTCATCAAATAATGTTGGCATCAATGACAACACACTAGAGGGTTTCTTCTTCATTCTTCCAACAATATCCCCCTTTGTCATTGATGGCAACATGTGCCAAAAATGAATCTTCAAAAATGTGAACCCAAACAGTGCAAACTACCCCTTTCAAAACCATCTCAGATCTGTTTGAAAGTTGTAGGTTTTGTTAGATTAAGGTTTAATCTTCTAATTTCATATGTTACTTTGAATTTTTGGGTTTCTTTAAGTTATTTTTTATTTTTTTGGTTCCCTAGAGTATGTCAAATGATATATCAAGAGGCGGGTATAACCATTTTTCATGTGATACTTTGAATTTTTGGGTTCCTTTTAAAGTTGTAGGAGCTTTTTCAGTGACCATTGAAAAAACCACATCTTTAACTTATTCAATAGGTGAATTATGACATCAAAAATTTATTTTTCTCTTCAATTACTAACATAGGAATGTTTTTTATGCTTGGTCGATACTGACTTGTAGAGTTTTACTAGTGCCAAAAGATTTTTGGGAAGAGGATTATGTCACTGCCAATATCTCTTTCCTTTAGGAGAGTCTTCCCAGTAGAGGATTGGACAGAGACAATTCTATTGGCTTGTCACCTAATTTTCATAGTTGCATGAAAAAACTTTGAATTCCTATCCCCTTCCTTTAACCAAATTTCCCTAGTTTTTTTCCTCCAATAACATTCCTCTCTAGCAAGAATCTCATCCAGTTCATCTTTTAATTTTTTTTCCTTAATAAACATAGAAACATCCATACCTTTTTTTGTTACAACTTCATATAATGTGGCCAATTCTTGTTCCACTCTTTTCTTTTCAGAAAAAATGTTCTTAAAGTTATTTAGATTCCAATCTTTGATTCTAACTTTAAGGTACTTGTAGTGTTGGACAATGTACTCCTTTACATTTTCACACTATGTTTGGGTCCCTTAATAAATTGCTTAATTGAGCCTCTAATTGCCTAAATTTTGCATTTACAAGCCCAATTAATTGAAATTTCACCAAGGGGAGTTGTGATTTAATTAATACATTTATCATTATTAACACCAAGAAATGAATAGGTCCTAATTATTTAGGTCACGACCCATTCGCCCCCTTGGGTGAATGGGTCCCCCTTAAGATCGCAATTTCAAATTTTAAACATGTTTTTGGTGGCATCTTAAGGTCCTAAATTCAATATTTAAGTGTTGGCTTGTAATGTTTAATTTTAAAGAAATTAGAAAACCATCTATAAAAGCAAGGTCTTTTTATCAATTCAAATCCTAGCAACATAATTCCAATTTCACAAGAGAAAAGATTATTGTCAAAGGTGTTCAAGAGTAGATTTCTCAAGTATTTGTTGCAGCATTCAAAATCTCAAGCATCATGTCAAAGTGATCAAGCATCATGCATGCTTTTGGAGCTAACATTGTGATTTAGGTTTCAAGCATTCAAGTCATATTTCAAGCATCAAGATCAACATCCAATCAAGCTATCCATGCAAGATCAAGACCTTGGAGAGATCTACTAAGTTGTAGTCCTTCAAGGGTTTCAAATCAAGGGTTTGGTGAGTTGTAAAAAAACAATTGTTCATTCATCATTCCTTTCATGTTTCATTGTTTCAATTCAAAGTTTAATTACCAAAATGGGGTTTGACCAAGGCAAACCTCCATTCACTAAAAAATACAATTTTTCCCTCTTATGTTTATGTTGCAAATCTTAGGTCAAAGTAGGATTGAAGATCTATCAAAGTGAAAAATTGGAAAAGTTGTCAAAGTTGTCATCAAGCCATGGAAACTCACCCACATGATTTATTTTTGACTTTTTGACTATGAAATCCAGAGAATTTGGGAGTGTAGACATAGGACTAGAGGACCTAGAAAGTGATTTCAGAAAGGCTTTCAAAGACCCATTTTCCCTAGGGAAAATTAGTCTTAGAGGACACTTAACAACAACATTTTGATGACAGGTGCAAAAATACTAAACCATCTTAGATCTATTTGAAAGTTGTAGGTTTCGTTAGATTAAGGTTTAATCTTCTAATTTCATGTGTTACTTTGAATTTTTGGGTTCCCTAGGGTATGTCAAATGATATATTGTGAGGTAGGTATAACCTCAACCCTCTATCATAAACCCTACACTCTAAACCGTAAACACTAGGAGATGCATCTTGAACCCTATACACTAAACCCTAAATATTCACATTAATAATTAACACTAAAACCTATACCCTCAACCCTAAAAAACATACTCTCAACCATCAACCCTAAACCCTCAACTCTAAATTCTTCATAGAAATGTGAGTACATTAGAGTTCGAGACAGATGTAGGTGTGAGAGAGAGGAGGGAGAGACAAAGAGAGGGAGGGAAAGAAATATGGAGAGATATACAAATAGGACTTTTGTAAGGAAGCTAAGGTAGTGGAGAAACTTCCTACACAAATCTTGAGAGAGGATATTGAAAACTTTACAAATCTTTTCAATAGTTACAAAAAATTAAATGTAAATATCATGCATACCAAAAAACAGTGATTTACGTGGGGAAAACCATTCAGGGAGAAATTCCACACACTACAAAATCTACCCAATATATTATTTAAAAATCACAAAGATTACAATATACTTATAGAGCAAGCTTCTTATAGGAGTATCACCAACTAGAGATCTAGAGGCAACATGATGACTATCAGATTCTTAGAATACATCACAATATATGGTTGTAATACAACACCCTCATAAAATAGGGTTGCCTTCTAGGGAAAGTCAAGCCAACAAGATATCGACCATCAAATATGAGAGATAATGATGAACCGTCTATAGTATGTTTTTTGCTCTCTTGATGTTCCTAAGAAAGTTTTGGCCTCCACAAATTGGTTAAGTGTTCTTAGTTCAGGAAGCTACTTGAAGTCTGATTGGGAGAATGCTCTGCATTCCTCCATTGTTGAAGATATGGTCTCACAGTTTGGGATTCAAAGTTAGTGTTCTATGGATGTTGCACTCCTATCTTTTTAGGTTACCAGTGTTTCCGAGGAGATTTATGTGAATTGCAGAAGATTGGAAATGTTGTTGGTTGTCTGGATTGGTCTAGGAAATTCTTTGCATTGATGTCTCTACTCACGTGTCTTAGTGAATGTTCTTTCAATGTCTATTTAGTATCTTTGTTCCAAATTCATGTGATGAAATGGTTCGCAAGTTGATATGTTAATGTTATATCTTCTGATTATGTGCTATATGCTTTTGAAATGAAGTATTTTGTTCTTGTTTTATCTACGGTGGCTATTGATGGCATGATAGTATGAAATAAGTATCTAGAAATGTTGTTGGATGTTAATGGAACATTTCCATGTGATCTACATGTTATTGATTGGCCTCTTTGGTGCTATATTGTGTCTTGAGTTGGATTTCTGGGTTATTTGTGGATATTTAGTTGACAGGGCTTGTTCTCTTGCTTGTGTCATGTGTTTAGGGGTATGCACCAACAAATGAAGATGTGTTATGTTATATTTGGGTTCTAACCCATCTTGGTTAGAACCACCTTGAGTGAATTAAAGTGGAAGAATTTTTATGAGCCAATTGGTCATGTGCTTCATGTTTTATCTACATGTTTCCTTGACGCCGACTTAGATTGATGTGTGTTAGGGTGTAAATTGTTTTGGGTTACACTGGAAGATGTACTAAGTTTATTTTTGGTCCTCTCTATCCTTGGGATAGGACTGTATTATTCTTTAGTGGCTGACCTATTGAATTCATTGTTTATCTTCTTCTTGGCCGACCTAATTGAAGTTTTGAAGTGTTGCAGTGGATATAAATGCAAGATCATTTTGGATGCAACTGAGTAGATTAGTGTACAAGTGAGAAAAAGTGAGTTTGTGGAATGTATTGAATATCAAGCAAAGTTAGAGTTACATTGTGAAGAGGAAAGATCAGATGATCCTTAAAGCCTCAGTCAACAAAATGTTATATAGACAAATATTGTAATTCTTCTATTTTGTATCCTACTCTAATATAGTGAATCTCATCAAGTCCTTGTATCTTTCCCCTGAAGTTGTGTTAGTTGTAGTTCTGCAAGAACTTTGTATCTTTCTCTAAGGTAGCATTCCTTAGTTTGTAAGTCCTTTTTGGTAGTGAGCCTTTATATTATGTGTTAACTCTCATTGTGGTTTTTCCCTCATTGGAGTTTCCACATAAATTTGGTGTTCTCTCATGCATGTGTGTTCTTTTCTTCATCTTTCCTTGCTACTAATTTGGTTAAAAGTAGAATTGTTATATATTTCATTATTAAAGATTGATAAAGTTGTTGAAGATTCAAATTGTTATATCTTTCTCTATTATTGTTTTGTTTAAAGGTTTTGATCTGATAAAGAAGTTTGTCGTGTGCTAAATGATTTCTAAGTTTCAGAAAGGCTTAATTTTTTTATAAGATTGATTCACCCCCCTCTCAATATTTGGGTATGTCTAGTAATTGGTATTAGAGCCAAGTTTCTTTGAAGAAATCTTAACCGCTTGAGGCAAAGATCCAGATGGAACATGATGGTTCATACAAGGGTCCTAGGTTTGATGGGACTAATTATTCTTTTTGAAATCTAATAATGGAAGGCCACTTAAACTCTCTAGGATTTGGTGTGTGGCAATAAGTCAAGGATGGTTATGTTTCTCCTACTACTCCTCCAATAGATCCAACTGAAATAAAATTATATGAGTGCAATTCCAAAGCTAAGAATGCTACCTTGTGTGGATTGGCTGATTCAAAACTTTTGAAGGTGATGAATTACAATTTTGCTAAAGATGTCTATGAAAATATTAGCAACATATATGAAGGTGATACAAAAGTAAAGAAATCCAAGATGCATATCTTTAAAAGTGGATTTGAGACTTTGAGGATGACAGAGGATAAAGACATTGCAAGCTATATGATCTAGGTGCATGAAGTTGTTTTTGGAATCGTTGGACTTGGTGGAGAAGTACAAGAAAGTGAGATTGTAAAGAAGTTTTTGAGGTCTCTTCCTAAAAATTACTATCATAAAGTGTCTACTATTGAAGAATATAAGGACTTGGATCAATACTTAGTTGGTGAAATGTTTGGTGCTCTTACTGCCTTTGAAATGAGAGAGTTTGATCAAGATGTCCCTAAGAAGAAAGTTGCATTCCAAACTAACAAAAAAGATTGAAAATGAAGCTGTTAATCAAAATGATGACTTTGATGAGGTTGAAG
Source organism: Sequoia sempervirens (assembly GCA_007258455.2). NCBI lineage: Eukaryota > Viridiplantae > Streptophyta > Pinopsida > Cupressales > Cupressaceae > Sequoia > Sequoia sempervirens. The sequence goes on along the minus strand of VDFB02346174.1, from coordinate 27,290 downwards.
AAAAATTTGTGAATATTTAAGAAAGGCATTGGAAAATACAAAAGTAAGTTACCTTTCAAATGTTTCAATTGTGGAAGAAGTGGTCGCTTTGCATCTTAATGTCCCTATAAATAATTTGTTGATGATAACAAAAGAGAGAAAATCAAAAGAGGTTTATATTTTAAGGAGAGCAATTGTTCCTCTGAAGATGAAGATAATGATTCAAATGATGAAAACTTATTCATGGCTTTGGAAGGAAAAAAGAACAATTTTAGAGAATGTAAGAGGTATGGTACCTTGTAGAGAAATAAGGTCAATGAAAGATCAAAGGTAGTATGGACTGCCTTTCATGCAAAGGAAGAGGAAAAAGCTTGGGTAATTGACAGTGGTTGTTCTCACCACATGACTGGTGACAGAGGAAAGTTCATCAGCCTCAAGAAGGTCAATGGTGGAGCTATTAAGTTTAGTGATGACAAGTCAACACAAATCTATGGAAAAGGTGATATAACAATTGATGGAAAGAATAGAACTAACGATGTTCATTATGTAAAAGGTTTGAAGCATAATATTTTTAGTGTTAGTCAAATGTGTAGAAAAGGATACAACCTTACTTTTCATGCTAATGGTTGTGAGATCACAAAGGGAGGATCCAAAAGACTAGTTGTTGAAGGAACAAGGACAAGTGGTAATTTCTATCATTTAAAGGAGTCTAATGGAAGGATTTGCTTATTAGCTCAATCTAGAGAATGTTGGTTATGGCACAAAATAATAGGTCACATCAACTTTGAAAATATGGTGAAGATCAGTTCCTCTCATGTAGTGAGAGATATGCCCAAGATAATCAACCTAAAAACACATTGTGAAAAGAATGTCAAATGGGGAAGCACACAAAGACTAGTTTCAAAATCAAGGAGTATTATGTTTCAAGGCCATTGATCAAAACCAATCTATGTGTACCTACAAGGATAAGGAGTCAACAAGGTGAAAGGTATTTTATGTTGTTTATAGATGATTACAATAGAGTGACTTGGGTTACATTCTTAAGAGATAAATTAGAAGCCTTTGATAAGTTTAAGATTTTTAAAGAAAAAGTTGAGAATGAAATGAATGTTAAGATCAATTTTCTAAGGTTAGATAGAGGAGGTGAATTTAATTCATATGAATTTGAAAAGTTTTGTAAAGATTATGGCATTAGGAGACATTTTTCTACTTCTATAACCCCTTAACATAATGGGGTAGTGGAAAGGAAAAATAGGACTACTCAAGAAATGTCTAGAGCTATGATGATGAATGTTGATATGTCATATATGTATTGGAAAGAAGAAGTTCACACTGCTTTCTATTTTCTCAACAGGGTGCAATTAAGGGTCAATAGCACTAAGACCCTTTATGAGTTGTGTATGTAAGACTTCCCACTATTAAATACTTCATAATATTTGGCAATAAATGCTACATCAGAAGAGATGAAGGAGACCTTTGAAAGTTTGATTCAAGGTGTGATGAAGGAATCTTTCTTTGTTACTCAACTAGGAGCAAGGCATACAGATGCTACAACAAGAGATTGGGAAAGATGTTTGAAAGTACAAATGTCATAGTAGATGAAGATTTTTGTTAGATCTCACAAGAAATATAGGTTTATGGATTTGATATACCTCACTAGATTGAAGAAGAAGAAGAGAAAGAGGAGAAAGAATGAGAACCAGTGAAGACTCTCAAAATTCTAGCAAAGTATGTTGAGAGGAATCATTCTGTAGATCATATTATTAGAGACAAAGTTGAATGTGTGCAAGTAATTTTGTGTTTTTTTTGTCAAAAATTGAGCCTAAGAACTTTGTTGGTGCTAGTAAAGATGATAATTGGATAAAAGAAATGGAGGAAGAACTAGATCAAATATAAATTAATTAAACTTGGGAATTAGTTCCTAAACCAGCTGACAAGAATGTGATAGGAACAAAATGGATGTTCTAGAATACGTTGAATGAAGATGGTGAAGTAGTAAGGAATAAATATATATTAGTTTACAAGGGCTATTCACAAGTTTAAGGAATTGATTTTGAGGATACTTTTGTTTCGGTTGCTAGAATGGAGGAAATACATATGTTTCTTGCTCTTGCTACTCATAAGAACTTCAAGGTATATCAAATGGATGTCAAGTCAGCCTTCCTAAATGGTGACCTAGAGGAAGAGGTATATATTGAGAAACTAGATGGTTTGCAGTTATCAAAAGATCCAAACATGGTTTGTAGACTCAAGAAAGCTCTATATGGTTTCAAGCAAGCTCCCAAAGCTTGGTATGCTAGATTGGATAAGTACCTACTTCAACAAGGATTCAAGAAAGGTAATGTATATAGTAATTTGTACATTAAGGTTCAAGAAGACAAAATTTTGATTGTGGTTGCATATGTTGATGACATCATCTTTGGTGGAGATGATATGTGTAAAAAGTTTGTTGAAGAGATGCAAAAATATTTTGAAATTCCAATGATTAGTGAGTTATCCTTCTTCTTTGGTCTTAAAATTATTTAGGAAGATGATGGTTTCTTTATTTCTCAAGCTAAATATGTCAAGGAGATGTTGAATAAATTTTGGTGGAAGATTCCAAACCAGTGGGTACTCCTATGACAACTAGTTGTCACTTGAGTAAATCTAATGAGTCTCTGGAAGTTGACAAGACTCTTCAGAGGTACATGATTGAAGGTTTATTGTACTTAACTACTTCTAGACCTAATATTATGAATGTAGTAAGTTTGGTTGCCATATTTCAAGATAATCCTAAGCAATCTCATGAAAATGTAGTGAAAAATGTTAGTGTAATTAATATTTAATTATGCTTGCATAAGTTTACTTAGGCTTTATTTAATTCCTAAGTTTTAGGATCTTATCTTTATCTTATCGAGCTATCTTGTTGCTCAAGATAAGATTAGGTTTAGGCATCTTTGCTTTTATAAAGCAAATAATCTCTTGTAATTAATTGGTCTTTTCGAATATATCAAATTGCATGTTTTTATGCAAATCTCTGCTTTTTCATTTTCCTCTTCTGTGGAAGGATTATTCTGGTTTGCAAATCTGATCATGGGTTTCTAACATGGTATTAGAGCCTTGATTTGTAGCCCTTTCTCAGATTTTTGAGAAAATCATTGCAGAGTTCGTTCAGAGTCCCTCAAAGGTTTTTTTCCTTGAGTATATTTATGCAGCGTTTTGGATCAAATCGAGTTTCTCCATTGGATTCAGAGCACTGGGAAAGATTGAGGTTTGATGAAAGTCGTTTTTTATTGGACCCGTTTTTAGTTTTGCTTCATAAATCCAGCTTCCACTCAGTTTTAGGAAAAACGATTTCTGGGTTTTGTAGCCAGGGTCGAAGTACGATCTGGGTATCTTTCAGTTTTTTGATTTCTTTCACGGATCTGAAGAAAAAAGCTACACAAAAACCATCGCGCGTCATTTTTTTCTCCTGGCTAAAGGTTTAAAAAATTTATTTCTTCATCTTCTACTTGCTGGATCAAAAAACGATTTCTGGGTTTTATTTTTTGCTTCAAAAAATTTATGGGTTTCTGTTTTTGTCATCTCATTATAAACAGATTTTTCAAAAGTCAATTTTGAAGATTTTTCATCATGGAGGCAAATGTGAACATTGGTTTGTGCATGCACTCATTTTTGTTTTCATGCACTAGGTTTGCATTTTCTCTGTAGTTTATGCATGTTTTGCATTATCTTCTTTTACAATCATTGGGTTATTGTAATAAATGAACTGAGATAAAGTTCCATTAAGGGGGGTTATTGCATCCATCTTTCATGATTGGTGACAACTCGCATGAGTTTGTCTGGTTTTCTGTTGTCTCCTTTTAGCTTCTTTCTTGCTTAGCTGGACACATCGTTGGTTTGTTCGGTCCACACTTCACATTGGGATTTTATAGTTCTTGATCCGCATTGGTTCAGATCTTTCTCATTTAAAGGCCATGGTTTTATGGTTAATGTTCCAGAATCTTAATGGTACTCGTCCTATGGGCAGTTTTAGTTTCAGTTTGGCATTGGCTTCGAGACATAGCTTCCGGATTTGTCACCATTATGGGTCCATTTATCCTTTCATCTACTGTTGTTCACAGATTCCAGAGTTGATCCAGTATGTGAGTTTCCAGTGTTCCTTGGCATCAGGTCTGTTGTTGCATTTGTGATTCCGATTGGTATTTTGCAAACAAAAGTATCTTTCCTTGCTTGCCCGATTTGGGGTTCCAGTGTTGCTTCATCAGAGTTCTTCCAGTGTTTCTTCGTAGTAGTTCATCTCACTGAGGGGGGTTTTATCTCTCTTTGCATTTGTACATGAGTACCTGATCAGGCTTTATTGCCGGGACTCATATTTGCATAATAATCTGCTTCTCCCTAAGTTGCACTTATGGGGGGGTGTTAGTGTAATTAATATTTAATTATGCTTGCATAAGTTTACTTAGGCTTTATTTAATTCCTAAGTTTTAGGATCTTATCTTTATCTTATCGAGCTATCTTGTTGCTCAAGATAAGATTAAGTTTAGACATTTTTTCTTTTATAAAGCAAATAATCTCTTGTAATTAATTGGTCTTTTCGAATATATCAAATTGCATGTTTTTATGCAAATCTCTACTTTTTCATTTTCCTCTTCTGTGGAAGGATTATTCTGGTTTGCAAATCTGATCATGGGTTTGTAACAAAAAAAATATTTAGATACTTAAAAGGAACTTTGAAATATGGCCTGTGGTATAAGAAAGATAAAAAAAATTCAATGATTTCCTATACTAATGTTGATTGGAAAATTTGTGTAGATGACCAGAGAAGTACAAGTGGAAGTGCATTATTTTTGGGAGATAGACTAGTCTCTTGGTTTAGTAAAAAATAAAACTCAATGTCTTTATCCACAATAGAGGTTGAATACATTTTTATAGCATCTTGCTACATCTAGGTGATTTGGATGAAGCAAACTTTGAAGGATGCAAATGTGGTATATGAAGAACCCATTCCAATATTGTTTGAAAATACAAGTGTTTACAATTAATATTTCCAAGAATCTGGTAATGCATTCAAGGACCTGTAGCATAGAAAAATGTATCTTTGACATTTTCACACTCATTTGGGTCTTTCTTATGGATGCTAGCCTATTTTTTCCTAGGTTTGATGCTGTAATGTGGTCAACACATTCACATTAGGTCTTAGACCCTTGTGAATCAATAAAAACTTTATGATGTCCTGTAAAAGTGATATGAAGTGTTGTAACACATTTTCACACTTTTCTAGGACTTTCTTAATATAATTCACTTAAATAACCTCTTTTTATCACTTAACAAGCCTTACTTCAAAGTGTTGTAACAAACTTTTATGCTTTTCTAGGCTTGTCATCAATAATTTAACCCTTTCTTATGTGTAAATGACCCTTTTATACACTTACAGGCCCTACTTAAGTGTGTTTTTGAGAATAATCCCGTTAAACATTATTTAATGCACTTTAATTCCTGACACCCACTTAAATTGCCTAAAGTCGCCAATAGGGTGACTTAGTCCCACTTGGCTCAAAAATCAAAATTATTTCAAAATTATGGCGCCCGATATTATTTTCTAAACCTTGAGGTCAGTCTTTGATGTGGTATTTTCAAGAAATTTTGTATAATCATGTATAAATATAGGTTTTTTCCTCTCATTTCACCCCCATTCATTCACTCAATCATTCAAGCAATTGTTAATCATTCACTTAAGCATTCTAGGTATTTCAAAGTCTACATCCATTAGAGCTTCTACTTGCATGTGTTCAAATTTCTACTTCAAGGGTTTGGTGAGTTGTAGCATTGCATGTTGTTCATTCATCATTCTTTTTTCAATTCACTTCATTTTCAAGGGTTTAATTACCAAACCGGGGTTTAACCAAGGCAAACCCCTATTCACTAACCCTTAACACTTTTCCCCTATTTGCATGTGTTTAGCAGGTCTTGTATACAGATTTGTTAAAGAGAAAAGTGTAAAATGTTATCAACAATTCATCAAAGTCAAAAAAACCCTAAAAGAAGCTTGGACATCACCTACAGACCAGATTTTGTAGATTCGGATCTGGAAACCTGTAAAGAGCTAAAGTGTAAACTGGGAGCTACATATTGCATCTTTGAATTTCCCAAAATCTAGAAGTGGACTAAGTCACCATCAGTGGTGAATTAGTCCCATTGCCAAGATTGAAAAGTGTTTTATGCAGTTTTGGATAACCTTTTAGCTAAAACCTATTCTGATAGAATTTCCCTGAAATTGGACTAAGTCGCCCAACTTGGCGTAAGTGTCCCAACAGGATTCAATAGTGATTTTTGCAGGATTACAGAGCTCCTCTGCATCACTTTCCAGTTTCCAAGTGCACCCCTTCAATTTCATTTATTTCTGTAAACAGTTTGTTTGCATTTTTTAGTTCATTTTTGCATATCACAATGTGTTTTCAAACAAAGTGCATTTCATTAATTTTGCATTAATATTCAATCTCTTTTTGTAGTTCTTTGAATTTAGGACATTCTATCTAGACATATTTAAATCATATTTGCATTAGTCTTGAGTGAGCCATCAAGGTTTTTGGGATTCCTTTCTCCTTTTAGGTGCAAAACCCTAGAAGTGCAAGAGAATCTCTTATCCCAAAAATATATGGTTTAGGACCAAACACATTTCAAACTAATATCACTTTTTGAGAGAGAAGATTGTAGAGCATGAAGTCAAAATGGAGTATGTGCCTACCAAAGATTGAAATTCAGATATTTTCATTAAGGCACTTTCAAAGGATACTTTTGAGTATTTCTGATAGAAGCTTATAGGGGTTATTGCCCCTCCTTGTTCTAGCTAGATGCATAAGATGGTACATCTTTCTAGGGGGATAAATCCATGATATATCATTTCTCTTGGATTGATGTGTGCTACCTCTCAAGGGGAGCCAGTAGTAAGGGGGAGTTGGTGTAGATGCACAAATATTATGTAGAAGTCCTAGTAGTCAAAGGGGGAGAATATGCTACTACTTCAATTGAAGATATTTTTCCCTTTGTCCTTGAAAACAAAGAATTTGAACCTATTGTTTTGTGAAAATATGTAGAGCCCTTTATCCTTGATGTAGAAGGGGGAGAGTGAGCAAGTGTGTTTCATCAATGCCAAAGGGGGAGATTGCTAGAAGTTGTTGTCATTGATGTCAATACTTTTTGTTGGTTGTCTTTGGTGTCAACACATGAAGAGAATTATGTAAGATGATTAGCAGTGCTTGATGACAACACTTGATGAATTTTTTTTGGTTATCATTGTTATCTGCACTTAAGAAGTGAGGAAGATTGTTGGAATTGATTGTCATTGTTGACAATATTTAGTTTGGGCCAACATTGATGTATGGTTTTGTTGCCAAATTTCATGGTTGGATGTCATGCCTTGTCTGGTGATAATCAAAGAAGTATTAAGTATAGTTGCTATAAACATAGTTGATTTCATAAGGATATATTAAGATGAGGATTATAAGTGTTGATAATAGTGGAGAGATGTTGTTGAAGGTCTATAATATGTCTTGTGCTCTCTCCTGCTATTCCTGAGAAATTTTTAGCCTCTGCAAATCGGTTAAGTGTTCCTAGTTTAGGACGTTGCTTGAAGTCTTCTTGGGAGAATGCTCCACATTCCTCCCTTATTGAAGGTATGCTTTTTATAGTTTTGGATTCAAATTTAGTGTTATGTGGATGTTGCACTCCTATCTTTTCAGGTCACTAGTGTTGCTGAGGAGATTTTATGAATTGTAAAAGGTTGGAATTGTTGTTGGTTGTCTAGACTAGTTTGAGAAATGCTCCACATTTCTTTGCATTGATGTCTCTGCTCCTACAACTTGGTTAATATGATCTTAGTTTCTATGTAGTATCTCAATTCCAATTTCATGTGATGAAATGGTCCACAAGTTGATATCTTAATGTTATATGTTTTGATTATGTGTTTAATCCTTTTAGAATGAAGTATTTTGTTCTTGTTTTATTTGCAATGAATATTGGTGGCATGAAACTTTAAAATAATTATTTGTAAGTGTTTTTGGATGTTCATGGAACATACCCATATGATCCACATGTTGTTGATTGGCCTCTTTGGTGGTACATTGTGTCTTGAGTTAGCTTTTTGGGTTATTTGTGGATATTTGGCCGATAGGGCTTGTTCTTTTGATTGTGTCATGTGCTTAGGGGTCTATGATAGTAATTTAAGATGTGTTATGTTATATTTGGGTGTCGAACTTTCTTGGTTAGAACCACCTTGAGTGAATTAAATTGGAAGAATGTTTTTGAGCCGACTAGCTATGTGCTTCTTGCTTCCTTGATGTTGACTTACATTGATGTGCACCAACGTGTGAATTGTTTTGGATTACATTGGAAGATGATTTTTTTTTTCATCCTCTCTATCCTTAAGATAGGACCACACTATGCTTTGGTGGTTGACTTGTTGAATTTATTATTTATCTTATTCTTGGCCTCGTTGAAGTTTTGAAGTGTTGTGGTGGATATAAATACAAGATATTTTTGGATGCAACTGAATGGAGTAGTTTACAAGTGTGAAAAAGTGAGTGTGTGGAATGTATTGAATATCCATTAGAGTTAGTGCTACATTATAGAGAGGAAAGATTAGATGATCCTTAAAGCTTCAGTCAATAAAGTGTTATATTGACAAATATTGTAATTCTTCTATAAACTTTTGTATCCTACTTTGAGATAGTGAAACTCATTAGGTCCTTACATCTTACCCCTGAAGCTGTGTTAGCTTCAATCATGCAATTCTTTTGTATCTTGCTCTAAGGTAGTGTTCCTTAGTTTGCAAGTCCTTTTGGTAGTGATCCTTTGTATTGTGAGTTAACTCTCACTGTGGTTTTTCCCTCATTGGGTTTTCCACGTAACTTTGGTGTTCTCCTATGCATGTGTGTTTTTTTCGTCATCTTTCCTTGCTACTAATCTGGTTATAAGTATAATTTCTATATACTTCATTGCTAAATATTGTTGAAATCATTCAAGATTCAAACTATTATATCCTTCTTTATTATTGTTTTGTTTAAAGGTTTTGATTTGATAAAGAAATTTTTAGTGTGCTAAAGAGTTTCTAAGTTATGAAAAGGTCTAATTCACTCCCTTCTCAGTCTCTAAGTGTGTCCAATAGATCCCCCTAGATCCCTCATAGTGGGTACCCCCCCGCGTACGCTTACCTATCAAAAATAACTTATATAATTTGCAAGGTTGAGAGACATTTTCCCAAAAAATCTCCCACTTGTTGAACACCTTGCAAGATTAATGGAGGGAGTATTAATGTCATCTCTTAATTGCTATGGTCCAAAAGGTCCATAGACTTTGAACACCATCCGAGCTTCTTTATGCTCATAGGCTAAATTAAAGATTCAACAACATTCATCAAAGTCTCTACCTTAATCAACTTAACCTTGCCATCTTTGACCATATCTCTAACCAAATGATATTGTGCATTAATGTGCTTGGTCTTGGCATGAAATGTCAGCTTCTCAGCTAGACATATCGTACTTTGAACTTTGATGGTCATACTAAATTGTCACTACACCTTGTTTTATTCCAATATCTGAACACAGTCTCTTAAGCAAAATGGATTCTTTACAAGCATGAGTAGCTACCATATACTCAACTACAATAGTGAGCAAAGTAACCAGAACTTGTCACTTACTCATCCAACTAATTGCACCACCAAATAAAGTAAAAACATAAGCACTAGTGGATCGTCTTCTATCAACATCACTTGCCTAGTTTGAATCCACATAACCATGAATTTCAAGGGAAATATAATCTTTAGTTAAATTACTATGATAACACAAGGAATACTCTAAGGTATTGTACAAATATTTGAAGACTCTTTTAATTGCATCCCAATGAATTCTACCAGTATTAGACATATATCTGAAAATAAATCCCATTTCTTAGGGAATGTATGGTCTAGTACAAACCATAACATCAAAATTCCAACTCCACTCTGGTAATCCACTTTACTCATGTCTTCCATCTCTGATAGGGATTTTGGATAATTTGAAATCTAGATAACTTTATTTCGGCTGAAAAATGAACACACAATGGTCTACAATCCTGCATATCAAACCTTTATAAAATTGAATTGACATACTTACTTTTACCAAGCCATATCTTTCTATTCACTCTCTCTCTTCTAATTTCTATCCCAATAATGTGTCTAGTTGCACCAAGGTCTTTCATTTCAAATTTAGTAGCAAGTTGAGATTTCAGTTCTAAAATCATACCTTTCCCTTTACCAATAAATAACATATCATCAACATATAATGCAATAAATAGGAAACAATCACCATCAATTTTATAACAAACACAATGATTTGCTTTAGAAATGCTCAAATCCCAAACTCAACACATATGTATCAAATTTATGGTACCACGTCCTAGGACTCTATTTTAGTCCATACAAATATTTATTCAATTTGTAAACCAATTTACTTTTACCTTTCACCACATAGTTATCTGGCTATGTCATATAAATATCTTCCTACAATGCACCATGAAGGAAAGCAATTTATACATCCATTTTCTCAACCTCTAAATTATAAGCTCTAACAATAGAAAGAAAAAATCTAATGGATGTCATTTTTGCAACAAGAGAAAATATCTCACTATAATCAACACCCTCAACTTGAGAGTAACCTTTTACAACCAACCTTTCTTTATACTTCTCAATACCTCCATATGAACCAATACTTTTTTTGAACAATCATTTTCAACCAATAGATTTTCTTCCTTCAAGAAATGGTACAAGATCCTGGATGTATCATTATTTTTCAAAGCTATCATTTCTTCATCCATAGAAATATTTTAGGATTTTGCATCATTCATACCTAATGCCTCTTCAACTGATTTGGGTTCACCCATGCTAATATTCAAAGAAAAAATATATCTTTAATCATCAGTTGAATACCTTTCAAGTCATTTTCTATGTCTTGTAGACCTATGAACAAGCTGAGTTAGAGGTTCTTCCTTCTCTTCTGAAGATTTAGAGCTAGACGAGTCCTCCTCAACTTCTTGTCTATCCATGGGCCTTGATTCAACTTGCTCATGTGTATAAGGAAATTAAATCACATCTTCTTGTTTACTCTATTTTGACTAAAATGTAATAGAGAAGGCTTAGTTTCTCTAAAATAACTCTTCTACTATATATTACCTTCTATACAACATGATCATAAAACGTGTATCCTTTCACACCATAATTGTATTTGATGAAGATACATTTCATGGCCTTTTTATCCAACTTTATTCACTTCTCCTTTGGCACATGTGCATATGCCTTGTAACCAAAAACTATAAGATATCTTAATGAAGGATTGTGACTTGATCATGCCTCTATAGGCATCTTATCAACAAAATTTGGTGTAGGAGAACTATTAATTAGGTAACCACCAATAGCAACAACTTCAACCCAAAATCTTTGTTCTAGACTAGTACCACTCGACATACTCCTAGCCACCTTCATCAATGTCCTATTCATTGCCTTTTATAATTTCATTCTACTGTGGAGAATATGGAGTTATCTTTTGTCTATGAATACCATAATTTTTACATGTAATCTATCAAAATCATTTGAGAAAAATTCACCACCATTATCAATCCTCAAAAAAATTATTTTATTTTCAGTCTACAACTCCACCATTGCTTTAAATTCTTTAAACTGTCTAAAAACTTCAAATCTACTCTTTATATAATATACCCATGTCCTTCTACTATAATCATCAATAAATGAAACATAATAAGTGTATTTTCCAATTGAAGGAACATCTAAAGGACCAAACACATCAGAATAAATAAGGTCCAATACACCACAAGATTTATGATAACTCGAGTAAAGCTAAATGCGGTTTTGTTTTTCATAAATGCAATGCTCATAGAAATCAAATTCAAGATTACAATCAGACAACCCTTTAACAAGGTTTTTATTTTTCAAGATCTTTAGACCCTTTTCTCCAATGTGGCCAAATATCTAGTGCCATAACATAGTTTTCTCTATAGGTAACTTTGAATCTAAAGAAAGAGCACATTTGGGTACCCAAAAGCCATGACCATCTGTTGAAGATGAAACCCTCACTTCTTCCACAAAATTTATTTTCACATAAGTAATATTGCACTTAAAAGTGCATGCATCAAGCTTATACAATGTTCCATATCTAACACCTCTAGCAATCACCATAATACCTCTAACCATCTTGCGTCTTGCATCAAAAAATATAGCCTGCACACCTGCATGATCTATTAGTTTGTGCATAGATAACGAATTTTGTGCTAATCTAGGGATATGCAACACACCATTAATAATTTTAATTCTACCATTAGGAAACATTATTCTAACTTTACCATGACCAACAATATTTAAATAAGAATCATCACCCAAGTGCGCCTTACCTCCAAAAAATTATTCATATTCAGAAAATCAATCTCTATTAAAGGTCATATGGAAAGATGCACCTGATCAATTAACCATGCATCATTACATGCACGAGTTTCCACATTTGTAATGAATGTATTACCATCTTTCTTCTCAGACTCAAAATTAGATTCAAATCTCTTTCTTTTCTTCTTCTTTTCTTCTTTGTAGTCCTTACGAATATGTCTAGGCTTACTGCAGTTCCAACAAATAACTTTGGACTTTCTAAGACATTTGGATCTCGCCTTGGACTTGGATTTATCATGCTTCTCATTCTTCTTGTACCTTTTTCCTTAGGTCTTCCATGAACATATAAGGCCTCCTTGGTACTAATGGATACCTTCCTCCTCATCTCTTCAAAAAGCAATAACCCACCACATATTCGGTCTTCAATATAATAGAAGTGCTCCCAATATCCATAAAAAGAGAATCCCACGAATCAAGTAAAGAATTGTGACCAACGACTTAGCATGGGCTGACTACACTTGATCCGTGAGGATTTGAAGTATATTCAAGCCACTAAACATCAGTCCCAATAGAGATCATTCAATTTAAACAAAGAAAAGAAGCCATTGAAACTAGCATATTAAAATATGAAAGCTTGATAAACCTCTAATCTAATCCATTGAAACTTATCCTATTGGGGGAGTGGTGTTGCATTGATGTGGAATGGCGACCCTTTCCCAATCCTGTAGATAAATGAGCCTATTTCGATCTATTCTATTGAAAAGAATTGATGAAACCGATGATAGATGCGTGTGAAAACATGATTTAAAACTATTTTACCATGATGGAAGCTATTTTAACATGATCTATGCAAAGATGATTGATATGGGTGTATGTAAAGCTAATCTAAATGGAGTTTAAGCTCAAAATGATTCAAACTCTAATTAAAATATGCTAAATGTATGCACCTATATTACCATAGAAGCCATTTAATGGAAGCTAAGATAATGATGTAAGTAAATTAAATTAAAATGATGCTAAATAAGTGCTAAATATGAGTGCAAGTGAAAGTGATTTTAACATCATAAGTTTGCTCTTAAAAGATGGATCCATTTGTCTCCAAATAGTGATAGGAGGACAAATAAGAAATGTTAAGAAGGTTAATCAATGGTCAAAAAGGGAGGAAGATGAAACATGGATCATGGATTCTCATCAATGGATGAGAATCAATGATCACATGGATCAAGGAAAGAATCAAGGGTTCATATTCTTCCAAACAAACACACATTCCAAAACTTGCACAAGAAGTTTTGTAAGTTTGTTATGAGGGAGAATATTCCCTTTTTTCAAATGAGTGAAGAAAGAGAATATTCTTTGAAATATTAGATCATGGGTGAGGAAAATTAGATATTTAGTTAATTAAAACCAAATTAAATTGTGCAAAGGAATATTCCATGGGAATATTCCCTTTTTTGGAGGAAAGTGTAAAGGAGGAATATTCTCTTGGAATATTAAGAGAATATTCCCTTGCAAGTGGGAGGAATGGATTTAATTAGTAATTGATAATTAAAACAAAGTTTATTTTAATTATGCCAATTGGGGGAATTAAATGATATTCATTAAATAAATAATTTAATGAAAAAGGGGAAAGTGAAATGATATTTAATTAAATAACTTAGGGTTATTTAATTAAATAAGAGAACTTAGGGATTTAAATTAAATAACTTGATGTATTTAATTTAATAAGATGAAATGTTAGCATAAAAGGAGGTGAATTCACTCAATTAGTTTAATTAGATCAATAGATGAAAATGATGCAATTAATTAAATAGCTAGGATAATTTAATCAATTAAGTGAAAAGAGGATAGGTTTTAAGAGGAAATGATATTAGTATATCTGATTCGAGTGCATGATATCATTTAGAGAACTTTAAGTGTTTACAAGAACAAAGTGAGATCTGGCATTTGTCCCCCTCATCCATTTTGACACCAACTTTAATGCCAATTAAGCCACCAACATATTGAATGCTTCTAGGTGGTTTGTAATTTTTCCACCCTCTTCCATTCTCAAGGAATACAATTTCTTCCTCAAGAAAATTTTATTCACTAAAAATTTAGATTGATACATCTCACCAAGTTTCTTCCATAATTTTGTTGCAAAGGTCTCTTCATGGACATTGATTAAAAAAGAGTTTTCTAGGAACAATTTGACTATACCCTTGGCTTTACAGTCCATAACATCATTTTGAGTAGCCAAAGTGGGATCTACAAGCCTTGAAACATTCTCACCAACAACATCCTATTGATCTCGATGTATCAACAGATCCTCCATCTTTAGCTTCCACATTTCAAAACTATTTCCAAAAAAATTATCCACCTCTATTCTCCTTGATGAATTTTCCATCTGAAAATTCCTACAATAAGATCACAAAGTATCTTCTGCACAAGCTCCCACTCAAATGTGAATTAGTTCAAAAAAAATGAACAACCCACAACTAAAACCAAAGGTGATTAGGCTTTGATACCACTTGTAAGGAAGCTAAGGTAGTGGAACAACTTCCTACACTAATCTTAAGAGGAGGATAATGCAAAAAATTACAGATCTTTTCAACAGTTACATAAACTTAAATAGAAACAAATATAAATATCATGCATGCCACAACACAGTGATTTATGTGGGGAAAACTCTTTTGGGAGAAAAACCTCACACTCCAAAATCTGCCCAATATATTATTAAAAAATCATGACTATTACAAATGTTATACTTGTAGATAAAGCTTCTCATAGGAGTATCACCAACCATAGATCCAGAGGCAACATGATGCTATCAGACTCTTAGAATACATCATAGTACACAATTGTAATACAACACCCTCATAAAATAGGGTTTCCTTATAGGGAAAGTCAATCCAATAAAATATCAACCATTAGATCTTAGATCTATGGTGAACAGTCCAAGTTTACAATAATAAAATATACATAAAATTTGGCTTGTGGGGGTGTTGTCACTGAGGCCCCATCGGGGCACACAACCCCTAGACCCCCCACTGGGGGATGATCCCTTTGGGTCCCTCCCCCTTGTGCTTACCTATCAACAATACCTTATATAATTTATAAGGTTGAGACACATTTTCCCAACAATTTTTATCTTCATAGGAACATGGGAGCATTATAACACACTTGCTCCTATGAAGATGAATTTTTTGAGCATGGGGGAGACATTTTCTTCCTAGAAACATGAGTGAATTATAACCTAGCTAGAGATGTATTGAGAGAGAAAGAGAGGTAGAGAGAGTTAGAGAGAGAAGGATGGATAGATGTAGATAGGGAGAAAGAAGAATTAGAGATAGGGAGAGTTAGGTACAAAGAGACAAAGAGATACATGGAAGAAAATGAGTAGAAAATGAAGGATGGAATAGGGAGAGAGAGAGAGAGAGAGAGAGATTTGAGAAAAATATTAGAAAGGGGAGGAGGGAGGGAGGGAGAGGTAGGGAGAGATATAAATATTTGGAGGGAGAGAGAGTTGATAGAGAGAATTTGGGGGAGGGATGGAGGCACAAAGGGAGGAATGTTGATAGAGAGATGTAGAGAGAGTTAGAGATAGAGGCAGAGAGAGAGTTGGAAAGTAAGATTCAAGAACAAGATGTTTTTAGTGCATGTCAAAACATGAGCGTGTTTTGGCTTGCATAAAACATGTACGCATTTTAGCTTACATAAAACACGTATGCGTTTTTGCTTGCATAAAACACATACACATTTTGGATTTCAAAAAAAATGTACACATTTTGGCTTGCACAAAACAAGTATGCATTTTGACTTGCACAAATCACATACACTTTTTGGCTTGTACTTAGGCTTGGATGACAAGCCTTAGAATTGGATGGTTCATTTGTCTTATTTTGACATGATTTTTTCCTCCATTCTTGTTTCTCAACTTGCTCATCATTAGGTTTACACATTATAAATCAAATCTTAGTAAAATTACCACCATAATTTCACATGCCATGTAAGCTTTCTAACCATATAATTTTTATAGATTTGAACTAAATTTAACATATTTATTTTTAATTTCTTTCACTAATGTTTCCATAGTTATAAGAGACATATGTATTGAATTTTTTTAATAACTTTTCAACCTACTTGTCCAAATTTGAAAAAAACATATAATATTGTTCTACACTTCATTCTTCACACATTGGATTTTTTTAACATTTTTTCAATTATTTTGGTGGAAGTTATGTGATGCACATGCTTAGTGATGAGATTTTCAAGATGTATCCACTTTGAAAAATCATAAAAAATACTCAGTAAAAAATTACCAAAAACATATACAAGTTCTAGTACTCACTCTTAACTATATTTCTACCAATGGGTTTTTGAAAATACTAAATGTAACAAAAAATTGAGGGGTGCATGCCAAACACTATGTTATGTTTTTCTAAAAGAAACACCTTTGCGTTTGTGAAGAATTTGATCCTCTTAATCTTATTTATTTTTGAAAAACTTTAGTAGTTTAGAAACTAGATTCATAGTGCTATAATTCTTGTTCTTTTAGTATCTTCAAATTTTGAGTGCATGAATCTCAAATTACTCCTCCAAGTTTAGGTTTAGTTGATTTCAAAAAAAGTGGCCACTTTTGACCCCGTTTTTGTGCACCATCTTGATTCACTTACCCCTCTGCTTCAAGTTTTTCACAATCCTTATTTCTTGTCAACAACCTTTTTCTTATTGTTTGGTTGAAAAATGGATGCTCTTATGGTTTAAGACATAGAATATCACTTTTCTCCAACTAACATTCAAGGATTCCCTAGAGATCTCAATCCAATAAAGAATAGAGGAAGATATCTGACAATAGGGTATCCTAGGGCATGTTTAGAGATTAATGGGGGGGTTCACCACCAAGTTAGAACTTGGAAAACAAATGAAATGCAAGATGCAACTCTAAACCTTAGCTGAATGTAATGCACTACAAAATGACCTAGAAAAGTATGTAAAATAGAACAAAAAGTTGCAAAACAGAATGTGTGCACTTGGAAACTTGTAGAGACTTGAATGGAGACTAGAAATTCTACAAATCCCAAAATTTTGGCCTACTAGGACTCATTCTTCAATCTGGGTGAATCAGCCGCAGATCAGGGTTTCTACACAGGAACATGTTTCAAGCAAATGGGTATCCAAATATGCAAAGATCTCTAAAAAACACCTACAATGGGACTCATTCACCACTTGTGGTGAATGAGCCCAGTTTGGATTTTCTAGAAATTCAAAGTCTGAAATTGCTCTTCTCAATCTGCTCCTTTAGGTTCTCATATTCAAAACTGTGATTTTGAGGCTGTAGATGACCTTTTAGTGAAGATTATAACCTTGCAGATGGGGAGACAACTCTAACAAGCTTGTAACCTAATATTCAAGTATATTCAATTATTTAAAGCACCTAGATCTGCAATTACACAAAGAAAGAGAGCAAAAGTGTTGATTGTTAGGGAATAGGGGTTTGCCTTGGTCAAACCCCTTTTAGGTAATTAAACCAAATGATGAAAAAATGAAACAAGGACATGAAACATGTAACATAGGATATGAAACATGAATAATGATACCTTGAATGATGTCTTATAAAGTCTGCAACTCAACATGAAATAGCCATGAAGGATGTAGACCTTGATCTTAACAATAGGTGTAGAACAATACTTGATCTTGGATCTTCAATACTACATCACAACACTAGGTCAATAACATGCTTGATGCTTTATATGCTTGACATGATGATGGATCTTGAATTGTTGCAATAATTGATGAAGAATTATGCCCTTGAATGCCTTAGAAATGATCTTGAATGTTGCCTTGATGACCTTGTGAAGACTTGGAATGCTTATCTCTTGCTTGCTTGACTTGATATCATGAATTCTTGTGTGAACTAATGATTTGTAAGATTTTTTATATAGGCACTCCACTCAAATGACCATTAATTTGATCCTAAAGGCCAACATAGAAGAAATTTGAACTTAAAACCCAAATTTCCTCAAAGCCTCAAAATAGGCCAAATGGGACTCATTCACCAAGCTCGACGAATGAGTCCCACTTGGATGGGACTCATTCACCCAAAGTGGTGAATGGGTCCCATAGGGGCTATTTTAAGAGCTAAAGTGTCAGGGAGTGCATAAATTAAGTTTATATGTTGATATTGTTAGGTTTTTGATCAAAATATACCTTGGGATGCATAATATGGGGTCATAGGGGCCTATTAATGATTATATTAAGGTCATAAATCTAAGAGGGCCCAAAATCCAATGTGAAAGTGTAAATAAATACACTTTACAACACTAAATTAAGAAAAAATTGGGTCTATTTAGCTTAGAAGGGCCTGAAGTCCCATGTGAATGTGTAAAACACATTACAACACTAGATTCTAGGTCCACTTTAGTTTACAAGAATCCTAAATTTGATGTGAAGGTGTTGATAAATACACTTTACTATTGGAAGCTTTGCAACATGAGCATGAAGCATGGATGGTTGTGTTGGTTGTTCCTATGTTGTCATTGATGCCAACATGGTAATAACTACATGGTGATAACTATATGGGAAGTTTTCTTGGTTTACCAAAAGTTGTTCTCTGTTAGTAATACTCCTTTGTGATGGATTAGTGTGTTGGTATTTGAGTCTGAAACTAACCGCAAGATCTGATATGACTCTAGTCTCTTAACCATGTTTTATTGACTCATTGAGACTGCTATTTCTTGGATCTTGAGATGTCTTTTGCTATGAACAGAAAGTTATCTGTAACAGAGTTTAACTCTATATCCTACTATTGTTCTGTGTGAGGTATACTGTGTGGGAGACTCCACATTCTACTAGGGTGAACATTCTTATATTGCGGTTTTTTTTATAGTCTCTTTACTGGTAGTATAATGGGAAATTAATGTGTTCTCAGATCTGGAAGGTGTTTACTTTGAGGACTATTTGTTGGTTTGGAGAATTATGTTTTAGTCTTTTCCAACTCAACGAATGAAATATATTATGAAGACTAATAGTTGACTTGGCATAATGCACTACATGGATAATATGTTCAAATCTTATATGGTGTCGACAAAGAAAGGTTTTGATTATTTTGTGTTCATCCAATTAGGCTAACCTAATTGATGAATAAGATATACTTATATATATATAGGAGATAGAAGCAAGAGAAAGGGTGTTTATGTGTATGAGTGTGCAAGCAAGTGAACAAAGGAGAAGATCATAGCCTAAATTCTTTATTAGTAGTGTAGATGTGTTGAGCGATGTAGTACTCTATATTCTAAGCCTCAATGGAACTAAAACCTGCACATTGAAGGTGTAGTCCATCAGTTCATTCTTTTGGCAGTGAGCCACTATCATTGTATCTTGGAAGTGAGCCATCTTTTGTACTCAGGTTGAGAGACTTTTTAAGGATAGTGAGTCCTAGAAGTGAGCCCCATAATATTTTGCATCCGGATATAATGTATTGTGAGTTAACCCTCATCGTGGCTTTTCCCATTCTCAGTTTTCCAAGTAAAAATCATAGTGTTCATGTGTATGATTGCATTAACTTGTTTCTATGCTCTCTCTTATTGATTTAGTCAAAATTGTGATAATGGTTAAGTGGATTTTATTATGGGTTTGTGGAATATTGATTCACCCCCTCTCAGTATTTTGGATGTTCAACATTTACAACATTAAATTAGGGAAAAGTTAAGTTTATTTAGCTTAGAAGGGCCCAAAACCTAATGTGGAGTGTAAAACACATCACAACACTAGATCAAGGTGATATCAAGTCCAATTATCCATTAATTATTCCCAAATCAAGCAATGAAAAGGGGGACTCTTTTCCATCATTACAGTTATAACTTCTTCAATCTTCTTTGCTTCTTCCACTTGAATCTTTAGGTCAATGACCATCTTCTTTTCCTTCTCAAGGTTTTGAGATAATGTGTCTTTAGCTTTCACTTCTTCAGTAATTCTCTTCTTTAGTCTCTTGATTTCTTTCCCAACACATAACAATTCTTCTACAAGATCTACCTCATCATCATCACTTTTGAACTTCATTCCTGCATTAAAATCTTAGTAGTTTCCACATCCATGAATACAACCTTTTCATTTCCAGAGGTATGCTACTCACACTCATCAAATGAGTAACCTTCTTCCTCAACATACAATCCATTCTTCTTTTTGCTACCATTTCTTAGTTTTTGCTTTGAAGCAATGTGACCAATTTTACCAGAATTAAAAAATTTGAAAGGAACTTACCTTTTTACTTTTCATAACCCCTTTGCAATGTTCTAACAAAGTTTGGTTCCTTCAAATCTAACTCATCTTTTGATTCTAAATCATCTTACTTTTTAGATACTTTAAATGCAACCTCTTTCCTTGTAGATTTATCACTATCAATCCTCATTTCAAAGGCATTCAAAATTCCATGTAGCTCATCCACAAATATTGTATTCAAATCTTTAGCTTCTTCAACAACAAAAAATTTAGCATCAAATCTTTGAGGAAGAGATCTGAATACCTTTTTCAAAATTATGCTTTCTTTCACATCTTCACCAAGACCTCTGATAGAGTTGATAGCTTCATCAACTTGGAGTATAAATGTAACAATATTTTCTTATTCCCTCATTTTCAAACTTTTAAAATGACCTGTGTAGGTTTGCAACTTTGCTTGTTTGACCTTATCATCTCCCTCATAAATGTTATGTAATTTAACCCACACTTCCTTTGTTGTCCTACAATGCATAGCCTTTCCAAACTCAAAGTTGGATGAACCACATAAAATGGGATTTCTTTCCTTGGAATTATTCTCACAAGCTTTCTTTCCAGCTTGATCCCTTGGAGGACTATTCGAAATTTCGTAACTATCCACAACTAATTGCTAGACCTTGAGTCCTAGGGCCATCAAGTATGCTTCCATCCTTACACTTCAAAAGGCATAGTTGGATCTATCAAAAATTGGTTTCTTATTTAAATATAGACCATCTTGAGCAATTGATTCCCATCTCAAATCTACCTCAAGTTGTTAATCTTATACCAGGAAACCTTGCTCTAATACCAATGGAAGAGCACATAATATATTGAGAAGGTGGTGAATCAATATATGCTAAAACTCTTTAGTTCAAGATTAATTACCATGAACCTTAGAAAAACTTCAAAGAAGAAACTACTAAATAAGCAACACATATACACACATTCACATATAAAACACCAGATATATGTGGAAACCAAGAATGGGAAAAACCATGGCGAGAAGAGTTGCTTGGAGCTACTGACCAAATTTAGCCTCACAAAAATAATGAACTTATAATCATGAAGTAGGCACCAACCTATTGAAGACACCAATCTCCTATTGTATTTGTAGGCACCAACCTACTAGAGACACCAATGCTTAATACAAAGATCTAAGCACCAACTAAATAAGACACCAGTCCTACCAGGTTACATAGATATGATTTGCAGATCTTTGATGCTGATTACATAGCTTACACTTAATCTGATCTTCCTTCAAACACTCTCCTACACAACATATGATCTTCTGATAGTGGTACCTAATGATTAGGATGCAACTCCCAATACATCACCCAAATTTACACTTACTCACACATTCACCATGATAAAAATTCATTGAATGAATCCTAGTAATAAATCTATGCATCCCAATATATTACCAATATTTCATGTCAGCCAAGAATCTTTTGACACTATCTACAATTATCTAGGTTGGTTAAGGGTGGTCCTAAATCAAATTGACATGAAATGTGTAGCAGGTCAGTCCTAAATCAAATTTGTTGTTGCCAATAGTAGATGATATTACATGCTTCCTTCAAAGAGCTTAACCTAGTCATATTTCATCTTCACATGCTTCCTCTAGTTGGTGCACACTTTCCTTATCTAGCAAAACACTCAGACATTATCTACAGAGAGCCAACCAACATTGACTAGATTCTGTTACTTACATAATTTTCTATTTGTTGAAACTCCACCTCTAAAATTTTAGAATTTGATACAACATGAGTAGTATTAATTTAGTTCCAAACCATAAGCCATAGTATTCAACTATGGTAGAATGCGAAGCAAAACACTATGAAAGTGTAATACTATACATGACTAGGGAACCATTGACTACCTCTACAAACACTTTCAAACTATCTCCAATAGTTGAAATCACTCCTTAGACATCAACGACAACATATGCTCAACATCAAGTCATACTCTCTTCTAAAATGGATAGATTTTCCATAGTTCTAACATCTGGTCTTACCAAGATATTTGTGTCAAGATTTATCTTTCTTCCTACCTTTCTTCTCACCTTTCTCTTTTGATCTTTCATAAATTGCTAGGGTTCTTTTATTGACAACTTTTTCCCCTACATCTCTTATGTAATGATGTAAATATACCTCATCAATTTTGAATTTAAATGTAGTACTCCTAATTGTCATCACCAAACTATTTGATGATTCTAGCAAAGAACACAAGGTCATGCAATGATCACCCTAACCACATTCACTCTAGTAGAGTGTAACTAGTTCAAAATCATGTTGGAAGTATTTATTTACTTGACTATAGAACCATAATCTTCCTTCCAAGGGGTATACAACTTATTTCTCAATAAAATTTTATTTAGCAAGGATTTAGCCTAATAAATCTCACACAACATTTTTGATAGATTTGTCATGTTGGAATCTTATGTGAAATCAACAATATGCAGTTTGCCAAACATAGCGTAATGAAACCCTTCACTAAATTTTATCCATTTTTTCCTAATTTTTATGTGACATAGAAGTAGGTTTAGATGTAGGTATTTGACTAGTGTTTCTCTATCTATAAGCATACCATCCATCTCAAGATTCCAAAGCTTAAAGTTTATGCCTTAGAAATTTTCCATTTCTATCCTTAATAAGATTGCTATTTTATTACAATATCTTTTTCTATGCAAGCTCTCACTCAATTCAAGATTAGTACAAATCCTTTGTTTCTAACAACTAAAATCTAAGGCAACCAAGCTATAGTATCAAATGAAAGGAAATAAAGATGTGGAATACAATTCTTACACTAATCTATGAGAGGATATATGTGAAAAATTAAGCTAATCATACAATTACAAGGGAATAAATACAAAAGCAATAACCATAACATACTGATTTACATGGAGAAAATTTTAGGATAAAAACATATTCCAAAAATAAATTGATGTATTATTTAGTAATTGAAGGTTACAACACACTTGTTGAGTCTATGCTTTTATGAAGTATTGTCAACCAAAAATATGCAATAATTCTAGTAGCATAACTCACAATCAAAACCTCCATCTCATGCACACAGTAAATAGGAAATGTAGTACATGAAACCATTGAATGGTAATTAAGAAGCTATGATTTAAAATCATCTAAAATGTGGTAGTTGAATTCCTATTTAGAATCCAACACCCAAATTTCAAGATAACTCCATAGGCTAAAAATAACATATTCCTTTCACTTGCCCTAAAGTTTTCATAATCCACTGATATACTTGGGCACTATATTTTGGATCCATTATTTCTATTTAAAGATGATTTATAATGTATCACAATAGGTGTCATAAGTTAGTCAACAAGTGTAACTCCATCTAATAGCTCTTTTATTTGTCATAGATTATTTTACATTTTCAATGTGGGAGGCCCAATTTTTGGAGGTTGTAACTTTAAATCCATGAGGATTTTTGAACCCATTTGAAAAAATATTATAGAGTTCTAAGAGATCTATGTATTGGACATCTAAGAATTAATGTTAAATCACTCAAAATATTTATTTTAGCCAAAAATGACTTCTACAACTTAAAAATTGAGTTTTTCTATTATATAGTATGGAAATTATATTTTTTGTATACTTAACATTAGTAACAAAGTTGTGCCACCTTTCTTAACACATTCAACTTATGTTAAAATGTGAAATTTAAAAGAACATGTGAAAATATATCAAAATAATATTTTATTGATTTATTTTCTTTATTTTATCTAAGACATAATTATATAGATATTAGTTAAAATATGGTGAACAATATTCAAACTTGTTTGATCATAGGTAGAGGGAGAGAATTTCTCATCTAACCTCTATTATGTTATGTATTCTATTATTTTTCAATTGTAGTGAAAAATATTTTTAAAATGACATATTAAAAATTAGATTAAATAATGTTTGAGTCGACATGTTTTTTATAATTCATATTTTTATAGAAGGTATGACATACTATATTATACAATATGTTTTATGTGTATACATGACAATTGTATAATAAACCCTTCAAACTAATTTGCACTTAGTGAAAACTTTATTGCAAGTGCTATCATAACCAACACTCTAAAACAAAAGACAATTATAACTAAATTAGCTTATCAAAATTCTCTCTAGGAAATAAAAATAAAAATTGACATGGGAGAAAGGATCTAGTAACTGCCCACATACCAATAGCCATCAATTAATACATGATAATTAAAAGCTCACTAAAAATTTCACATGTCCTAATAGCTGCCCACTTGTATATCCAATAATTAAAATTTGAATATGGGCATTTGTGCATAGATATTGGTCAAAACATTTATTAAAGGAATATGTATTAGATTAATTGTGCTATTTTTTTGGTAGTTGGAGTGCATGGTTATTGGGGCTTCTATGAATAGGTATTAGACATCACTTCTAAATGACCACTTTTTAACCTTTGTGCACATAAAGAGTCCCCTTATATTCAACTATCCAAAAGTTAAAATAATAGCTTTAAGCTTTTAAATCACTAAAAAACCCAAAAAAAATCAGTACAAATTTGATGTACCACTTAAAAATGTAGAGAGTCCTTTCCCTTATGAACAATATAAAATTATTTTATAGAATTATGCTGGATGATAGATGAGAATACGATCTGACGCATTGATACGAGAAATCTTACACAATCGCATCTAAAAACAAAAGTAGGCTAACTTTATGTCTAAGGGACTTGACAAGTTCAGAAATCTACATTGTTTTCCCGTGCTTAATCTCAGCAATTTGAATGGCAAATCAAATTTGGCGCTCAAATAACGACTGCACCATGCAATCCTCTGAAAATAAATACACCTTACATTGCTCTGTTATTTGAGCGCGGGGTGAAAGCGACTAATTTCCAAGTTTCCTTTGAAGTATCCGCAAGTGCATTGCTTTTGGGTGTGCATCTCTCTTTAATGGGGGTGCCTCGATTGAGAAGGCCAAACAAAATTGATTCGCCAGAGTTGGAGTCTAAAATTGCAGAGATGTCTCTTCTTCACTCTCTCCCACAGTCCTCCCAAAGTCGTCGACCGTGGGGCTATTTACTATCCCTTCTATTCAACGCCCTCTGCCTGGTAATAATCGTAAAACAGGGGCAACTCAGGAACTCAGATAATTTGCAGGGTCTCGGGTGGAGCAGAAAAGCTGCGGAGGAAGCAGAGGCGGCAGCACAATACTCTTACTCTGGCCATGGATACGTCTTTGTTGATACATTTCAGCGGAATCAAGACGGAACTCCCACTTGCGAATGTAATGACTGCTATACAGGACAGAATTGCTCCCAAATTGATCCCGATTGTGTGACAAACGCAGATAGGTCAGGTTTTGTTCTTTACCTTCGGAATGCTCTTTTCCCCAATTTCTTATTTCTGCATGTACATATTTCAGGAAGCCCATCCGCAAATGCAGGAACCTATATAAAGAGTTTAACACTTCTAGAACTCGAAAAGCTCCGATAGAAAGCGATAAAGTCAGAACGAGAAGGGCATTTTATATGTAGATGTTCAATATGGAATATTTTATTGACTTTTCTTTACAGGATTTTTTATTCATTATAAGGATTGCAGATGTATACTTCTGTATTCTATGAACTGAAATTGGTTTCCAACTCTTCAATGTGGATCTATAAATTAGAGAAAATAACTTATCGCACATAGAAGTAAAATATTTTAAATAAAAACCCCTTCCTCTACTGTGTAAATTGGAAGTTTTCAATGTAGGCGTGTACCATTCTTTTGTATTACAGTGGAGATCCCGGTTTTATGGAGCCATTCTGGATTGCAAATGCGGAAGTGGGAACAACCGTTCTGCCTGCCTGGTATCGGATGAGCTATCAAATAAACGACGGCCGGAAATCAGTGGTTTCGCCTGAATTAGAGAAGCAGATTCGTGACATTCATGCTCTCGTAGGCAACGCTGTTACAGAAGGAAGATACATTGTGCTTGGAACAGGCTCTACGCAGCTCAAATATTCAAAATGTGTAAAACTTTGCACCTATCACCTCCAAAAAATAAGCACATACCATCTTCAAACACTTTGAACCTACTACCTTAAAAATTTTTACACCTCCACTTCCAAAAATTTGCACGTACACCTTAAAAAAAATTGCACTCATTTATAAACTTCACACCTCCAATTTTCACAACTCAATTAAGTGACCTCAACAAATTCTACACGTCCATTTAATGCTTTAGAGGCTCTGGGAACAGTGTATTCCTGGAGAAAGTAGCTCCTAAGATGACTTGTTGAAAAGAAAAGGCAATACTCAATTTAATATAAGTCAAAATTTTCCAATGCAAAAAGAAACCCTGAATGGCAGCAATTTTTTAAGTGCAAAGAAAAGAGCGAATAAATTAGGGATGGAAAGTTATGTGAAATTAGAATATTATCAGTCTAGAGACTGTATTGACAATGTATAAAAAATAAATTTAAGAGAACATAATGTACAAAAATTCCAGAACCAAGAACCTGTAGTATCTTATTAATAAGAGTGCTTTTTCCAGCACCTTTAGGCCCAACGAGCAATAGTATTGTAATAGTTGGAATTTGGTAATCACATTTATTCATACCACCAGTCTCTACAAGCCAAAATCTCACAGTTCACGCGCCTTTTCTATGCTTCCACATTTTGCATAAATGTCCAGCAGGG